>PVKZ01002976.1:0-169226 GCA_004027375.1 Macroglossus sobrinus
TTAAGTAAATTTAAAACCTGCAGTTGAATAGTACAGCTAACTCTGACAATTGCATTCTGACAGGCAATCCGTCTCAGAGACCCAAGTCTGTGCCGCCTCGTGATTTATGCAGTTCCGACAAGAGACAAGTAAACCTCTCTGTACTTTTTATTTTCAACCATAGATTACTTTGGCTTGAAATTGACCAGATCCCTAAGTTCCTAAACCATTTATTTATAAAGGAAGGTTTTTACCTAGCATCAAAATTTTGTGTTACATATGACACTGAACAGTAGTCATAGAATCCTGTAATAGTAGAATCTGGATTTTGAAAATGAGCGTAAGTTTTAGCTGCTTGAAATGTCCTTTTGGAGAGCTGAGAGCCTCTTGTCCTTACAGCCAGCCTCACCCAGGGAGCCTCCTGAACCAGTGGGCTTGCCAGACCCTGAATATAAAGAGAATGAAAAAGAAGAAAAAGAAGAGATTCAGGAAGAAATCAGTCATCTTGATGGAAAGGTTAGAATTAAAATAATACTATAAGGACTGAACATGGGTTAAAACAGAGTCCAAGTGCCTGATTCTAACATAACCGATATTTAAGGCCATCGATGGCTTTTGAACGGTGCGCCTGGGTGTGGCTGGGCCTGCCTCCCCAGACTCCTAGGAGTGCCCCACACACAGCCCAAGGCCCTGGTCATGCCACGTGGGCACTTTGTAAAAGCCGCAGGGTGAGGCCAGTCAGCCTGTGGGGTTTTCTTCTTGTGCCCAGGGAGCGGGGTGAATAGGAGGCTGCCCTCTTTGGCCCTCCACTCGAGGAGGGAAGGGGTGTAAACGGCTCTGTACTGGTGAGGTGATGACATTTTTCCTCAGGTTTGTCGAAAACTTAACTTTGCCAGATACCCTAATCTGATCCATTTTAATTGAAATAGGGCCAGAGTTCCCTGCTAGCGATGGGGACAGCTTTGCTTTTTTCAGAATTCCAGTTAATGAAATGAGAATGAGAAAATTAGGGAATCAGCAGATTGCGACCTCTGATGAGGTCACGGATCCGGGCACGAGTCACCAGTGATTCCTGAAGCCACGGGTAGAGGATGGAGGGCGTCAGGCGGATCGGACCTGGTCTGCCCAGAGGCCAGGAGGCCAGCCCACACACACTGTGCTGCAGAGCACGCGGCCAGGTGCAGCTCACGGCAGCACCTGGAAGTGTCCCCGTCAGAATACTTCAGCTAGAAGTTAGCGAAGCACCTGCATCTGACTCGTGGTCTCTCAGGAAATGCAGAGGCCACGAGAATGTGCTTACGGGGCCACGGTGGGGAAGCCGGGAGCCCATCCAGCTATGCTCGGTGACCAGTTCCTTCAACAAGCAATAAGCATTGAAAAGGGAGTGACTTAAAAATTGAGATTTAAGCACCACAGTATCCAAGTGTTATGTGTGGACCTTGTTTTGATCCTGCCTCAAATGAACTGTGTGTGTGAGAGAAATGATGTGGATGGTACTGACGTGATGGTGGTAATGGTTTCGTAGCTTAGTGATAATGAAAAGCCCGTCGTCGTAGATCTCCACTGATGTGTTTGCAGGTGAGTGACGCCTGTCCACCGAAAAGTTTGTTTTGGAATGACAGGAATGCTGATGTGTTGATACTTGAAGTTGCTTGTCATAAGTTTATTTTCTCTCCTTTCGAGAGAATGTTTAACTTCACTATGAAAAATTTCAAAGTAGGCGATTAGGAGAATTAGGATGGTCACGTGGTCTCAGGAGGCAACCTTACGCAGCGATAACCTTGTTCTCTGCAGGTGGAAAAGGTTTATGAAAGTGGGTGCCGTGTTATATTGTTTCCAAATGGAACTCGCAAGGAAGTGAGTGCGGACGGGAAGACTGTCACAGTGACCTTCTTCAATGGCGACGTGAAGCAGGTGCTGCCAGACGAGAGAGTGGTAGGTTTCCTCGGGGCCGGTTCTGTCCGCGGTGCAGACACGTCCGAGGGAAAGGCAGTGACTGTGTGTCTTCACAGATCTACTACTATGCGGCCGCCCAGACCACTCACGCGACATTCCCAGGAGGACTGGAGGTCCTGCATTTCTCAAGCGGACAGATAGGTAGATACCTGCTCTGCCCCCTCCTTATGGTATTCTCCCTTCCCTTTATAAAGGTAACTGTAAGTATCATATTTTTAAACAGAAAAACACTTCCCAGACGGGAGAAAAGAAATCACATTTCCGGACCAGACCGTGAAGCGCGTGTTTGCTGACGGGCAGGAGGAGAGCGCCTTCCCCGACGGCACGGTCGTCCGCGCCCAGCGGTGAGGCGCCTGCTCCATCCCGTCCATGTCACTCAGCCCCCATTACCCCTTTTACATTTTAAAATAGCCACACTGTGCAGAACTTGAGCGAGTTTAGAAGTGAGCATAGTCACTTGCTGAGGGAGTGAGGCATGTTTTCGGCATTTTGGAGTCAGAACTAGTTTGAGATAAACAGACTGTAATATGTAGTTACTTTTTTTATTTATCATTTTTTTGTAGTTAGTCTTTAGCGTTGAGACTTGCAGGGAGTGGGAGGCCACACAGCAGGCAAAATAGGCAGGTGGCACGTTTTTGCTTAGAAACTGGAAAATAATGAGACACACAGAAAGAAAAGCTGCCCTGTCGGTTTTTAAGAGTAGCCTCGTAGTGGCAGATGTCACGCTCACTCCCTCCTGCTTCTGTTTTCATTTTCTTGGTCTCCCTGTCCCAGCCTGATAAGCATCTCACCCCCCCCACCCCATTCTTTAAGAGCAGCGCCCTCTCTTTATTCTGTCACATTTCTTGAAGGTGGAGACCCCTTAAGTGACTTTTTCAGTCTACAACAGTGGGCATCTCATGGCACCTTTTTAATTCAAACTGCTGGGGGTGGATAGATCATCCTATTTTAGTTTTCACTGTCTTTTCGTAGAGTGTAAAAGTGAAACACCATCGACTTGACTACAACTAAGAAAGACATCATAGATGCATTTAACTCACTGGGATTTCATGGTATAAATTTGTCCCCATCCCCAAAAGTAAAAACTCAAGTTCAAATAATGCAGGAAATTCTCACGGTCACAACAGCAATTTTCCCTTCACACACCAGGAACTGTCTGGTGCTTATTACAACTTTCTACAGTAAAAAGTAGAGAAAACAACATGAAAAACTACTCATCTGTCCATCTTCAGGTACTAACGGCCAGTCTTTTTCCATCTCCACTCACGTCCCCATATGGGATGCTCAGTGTGACGGTCCCGACATACAGGCAGGCAGCGTGGCGCTGTTTCCGGTTCCTTTTTTTTCGTAGCAGAACACATGTAAACCTGAGCATTTTGTGGTAAAAGCATAAACTTATTTTTAAAAAGCCTTTTATGGGTACATGTAAGTGCTGATCTGATTACTGGAACAATCAATCTGAGCAGAAAACCCTGGAAAGAATTTGCAAAGAAGGTATGCATGGAGAGGGACCAAGGGAGGCTCAAGAAGACTAACTGCACGAATCAAAGGCTACTTTGAAATAGTTTTCCTGTTTTTTCGTATTTTTAAAGAAATTATTTTTTTAAATTTACAGAGATGGTAACAAAATCATAGAGTTCAGTAATGGCCAGAGAGAAGTCCACACGGCCCAGTTCAAGAGGCGGGAGTACCCGGACGGCACGGTTAAGACGGTGTACGCAAACGGCCACCAGGAAACGAAGTACACGTCTGGCCGGATGCGCGTCAAGGACAAGGACGGCAACGTGCTGCTGGACACGAACGCGTAGGGCCCCAGTGTGTGATCATGGAGCAACACTAACTTGATTTTCTTGTTAAAAATGTACATTTCTTGTGGATTCTGTGGTTTAATTTATATTTACTGTGTGTGTATATATGAATGGCAAAGATTACACTTGGGTAATAAAATAAAATTTATAGCTTTTTATAATCTTTGAAATGCTTTCAGTTTTAATTCACTCACTCTTGTCTTTGTGTAGCTGAAAGCATTCCTTTGTTATAAAGATGCTAAGTCGCGCCTGCACTGGCCAGAGCGCCTCACAGAGCACGTGCGAGGAGCAGGCTCCCCAGGGACGTCTGCCCTAGCAGGTGTGTGTGTGGCGGGGCAGGTCTGCTCGAGGAGGGAGGCTCACCAGTCAGAGCGGTGCCGAAGGCAAAGCGCTGAGCCACAGGACCTTCCTCGGGTGGGAAGTTAGCAGACGAAGACAGGAGTCAGGCCACGCAGGAAGAGTCCCCGCCACAAGTATAGGTGAACGCGCAGATACGGCGGGGGTGACGTAATGGAGGAGAAGGGCCCAGGAAGCAGCCGGCCAGACTGTGAGATGGCCACTGACGGAAGCGAGATGCCCTTGGCGGGAGGGCAGGTCACTTCTATGTGGATTTAATAATAGGAAAGAAGTTTACAACTTTTCAAAGAAAATAAGTTATATAGTATCACCTGGTGGGAGGAGCCGGCATTTTAAAGGAGTCAAAGCATAAACCTTAAAAGGTTGGTAAATGAGAAGTGTCTATTTATCCAAAGATGCAATAAAAAAAGAAATGAGCCACAGACCAAGAGACACCCGACAGCGTTAGTGCCCAGAATGAATGATGACTCGACAGGAGGATGGACAAAGGATGGGAACAAGCAGCACACGAGGGACGAAGTACTAAGCAGTGACTGACTGCACATCAAAATGATAAGGGGCCTCCTCAAAGCAGTGTCACGTACTGCAAATGATGGTCTGGCCACACCGCATGCTGGCAGAGGGCTCCGACGACTGACGCTGGAGTGAACTGTTGAAGCACCTCTAGAAAGGACCTCGCACCACTCAGCACATGTCCCAGGCTCTCCCTCGCAACCCCCGCACCCACAAGGGCTCCTGCAGAACGATGCTGATGGAGGAGGATGTGGTGCCCCCCGACACTTCGCGCCAGAATGAACATGTGCCGGTGGATACAGCTGTGAAAGTCAGTAAAACAGCTATGCATCCCAGTACGGGTCAGCAGTGGAAATTAACAGAAAAAAGGTAACAGAACACAGAGCAGCACTGCTTCTTGCTTATGGCTGCAGATACAGGTGTCGTGCTCACCTCTGCGGGGGTTGAGGGGGGGAATGGCTGGGGCAGGGACCACAGGTGCCTACAGCCATGCCAGTGTCTTTTGTCTCAAGCTGAATGTACATTAGTTATAAAATGAACTGAGATGATCATTTTTTATGGGTCTAAATATTTCAAAATTACAGTAAGACAAAATATTTGACAGCAAATATTTATTAACTATTTTTCAAACAATCCCTAACAGTTCAACTTGTAAGGGAGAAAAAAAAAGACCATTACTGCAGAACAGAGAGAAAATAAGCTCGAACTGGTCCAGTGCAACAGAACACGTTCTGGGCAGCAGCAGACGTCCCACACGGCGCACCTGAGAACAAAGTGCGTGTCACTCGACCTCTGGCGGACGTCAGTGTTCATCTAGGCGCTCAGTCGCTTGTCACTGAGGCGACTGAGCAAAGTTACTAGGACACTGACACTCAAGCAGCAGGGCAGGCATTCCAGACTGAAGTGCGCTGGCGCCCATGCCCCGCTGCTGGCCTCAGCCCTATAGCGCCTGGCACCATGAAGCCACAGCCAGCCATCCCCGCCGCCTCCCACGTATGGACCCTCTTCCAGACTAGAATGTGGTGGGTGACAGGGCTTGTGAAGAAAAACCCGGGAGATTCTTGTTGTGCTTTTTGTCATTCCCCTGGGAAGTGAAGGGAGCCACAAGTGCTGCTCCGGGCCCTCCAGCGACAGCAGCTGTCGATCCCGTGGCCCTGTGCTGACCACGGCCGTGAGTGAGCCACACCTACCTCAGTCGTCTCGGTCTGCAAGGCCCCTCTGCACCAGCGCCATGTGCACTGGGTACTCCTCGTCTTCGTATAACGTCACTGTTTGTTCTGGCGCCTGAGCCTAAGGTTGAGAACAGTTGTCAAGAGAACGATGTTTTTACTGCCTTTTCCCTCCTCTGGCAGGAGGAAAAGGACATTCTCCGAGTTTGTAATTTATGCTCTGCTTTCAAAAGGTGATGGCTTACGATGTTAACTCCTTTCTGAAGGTTTCCTGGGCTTGGCCACGAGCTTCCACACTGTCCCCGTTGAAACGTGTTTACCCCACATCCTGCCCTCATGCAGGAACGGCCCATGTTGTGAGTGTACGTGGAGGCCGGTGGACGACCTGTGGCTCCCTGCCAGCCCTGTCTGTGCCTTCACGGGCACAAGAGAAGCCCTGCATCTCCGTGCACAGGGGATAGTAATAGCCGCTGAGAGCCACAGAGCAGGAATGCCCCAATCCCGGTCCCAGATCGGGGCAGGCCGGGTTGAAACAGCTGTGGCATGAGGCTGAACTGCAAAACTGTCCTCATGTGCACGAGACAGATGCTGCCGCCATGCCTCTCCAGCCCACTGCCATTCAAGCTTCCTGCGGTTGGCCACAGTCGCCATCAGACCCTTCCTGCTCATCCTCCAGGGTGCAGCTCAGCGTCACTCCCAGCCCCAGGTCTCCCTGGCTGGCTGGCAGCACTGAGGGCCTGGCTTCCAAGGGGACAGCATCCTGGCTGCCCCAGACCCCCACTGAGAACTGTAGCCCACCTCCCCAGCTCCTGGTTTATGTGACTGTCCCCACAGACTTGTGCATTCTTTGATTACAGGACAGTCATCTTGATCACTTTTGTCTTAGTCATGACAACATGGTTAAATATTAACTAAGACATTTTAGCAAGTCTTAGAATTAATCCTACAGTGCTGACAGATTCACGTACTTCCGTTAAAGCACCTTAACATCTACAGTGGCACAGACAGAAAACGCTTTGGCAAGTGAAGGCAGCTGCTCACCACGGCTGAAGCGTAGAGCTGTTTCCCCTGAAGACAGTCTATCATGGCCCACAGCGCCTCCATGCTCCATTCCGGGCAGTAGGGGATCCTTGTCTTTGAGGAATCTCTTGTGGGAGGCTTGAACCCCGCCAACATAACCTTTATGGCCCGGGCTGGGTACTGCATAAGGTGAAGAGGAATTTGACGCAGTCTGTCACAAGAGAAATTCTTAAAATGTTCAGAATGTCACAATTAAAATTCTCTAATCGTTTATACAATGCAGGGAAAAAATTTATGACATTGATTTGTTGGCAATTTCTTAGCTATGACACCAAAAGCATAGTCAGCAAGAAAAAGTGACATCATCAAGTTAAAGACCGCAAAGGACACAGCAGAGTAGTGAAAAGACTACAGAATGTGAGGAAATAGACATTTCTCTGAAGACGACTTCTAAGTGGCCAAAAAGCACACGACAGGATGCTCAGCATCACTGGTTGCTAGGGACATCCCAACTGACCCACAGTGGAGTCTCACCTCACACCACCTGTCGGGATGGCCACCATCGCACAGAAGGCAGCAGGTGCTGGTGAAGGGACAGAGAAACTGCAACCCATGGACACTGGGAACTTACAAGGGCCTGGCTGCCATTGGTGGTTCCTCCAAGTATGCGATTAGAACACACACGTGACCCAGCAGCCCCACTTTGGAGTGCACACCCAGAGGAACCGGAAGCAGACTCCAACAGCCACATGCAGGGTGTATGGTTCACAACCGCTGCCCCACGGAAATCACCCAAGTGTCCGCCAACACGTGAATAAACAAAATGCACACCCACATCGGTGTGTCATCATCCACAAATGTAACAAGATTCGGATACCTGCAAAAACGGGCCGAACCCTGAGAACATGATGCTAAGAGAAGCCAGACACGAAAGGACAAACCCTGTATGACTGTGCTCACGTGCGGAAGAACGAAGGCGCTGGAGGAAGGCGGACGGACTGCTATAGTTTAACGGGGAACAGAGTTTGTTTGAGATGTGTGAAAAAGTCCTGCACAGGGGTGGTGGCGATGGCAGCAAGACACCATGACGTACTAATGCTAACAGACTGGACACTTAAAAATGGCATGTTTTATGTTTATGTACCTTTTACCACAATAAAAAAAACCTAAACAAATTTCTAATTTACGAGCAGCTGTAAAATATTTTAAGAATCTTTCCAATTATTAAAAACAAACAAAAACTGATAACCCTAATTCGAGAAAGTTGCATGTGTCTGAACCTGTTCACTGTCAGCTTCTCAGTCGACCCGTAGTCCACAAACTGCACCAGGACAGCCAGCGGGTCAAACTCCTTGATGGAGACGATCTTCGCTCTGTACCACAAGCCGTCATCGTATTCCGCAAGGCAAGGCATTTCTGGAAAGAGAAAAAGGGAAAAGCACATTTCCTTTTATTTTCGTAGTTTTCATAGAAATACAGTAAAGCACAAAGACAATGTGACCACATCTACCCATTGTCCAGAATTAAACACTGGAAAGCCAGCCACAAGCTGGCCTGTGCCCTGCTGTGCCGCCCGTACTGGCCTGAGGGAGGCAGCCCCCCAAGCTCAGCCCAGCCCTGCCACTCCTAGGCCTTGGTCACCCCTGGCCCTACGGCCAGACTCCCCGAACCTCTTCTCATCTGAACCGTCATCTTCTGCAGAGGCCGATAAAACAGTTCCTGCCACCCCTGCTGTCATGTCTGTCTTCCTCCAACCCCTTCTGAAACCACCGGGATGAAATAAAAGTCCGATAACACTGCTCTCGTTTAAATGCTCAGTGGCCTCTCAGCCCCCTGCAGCACAAGTCCTCGGAAGTACAATTTCCAGGATTCTTCAGTACTCCCAGCCAACTCCGCCGCCTGTCGTCCACGTGCTACCTCAGCACAGCTCCTTCAGCACGTGGCTGTCCCCGTATGTAGGGTGTCCCCCTGGGCCTCCGTCATGATAAACTCTACCTCTTCTGGCTGACAGCTCCAGCGTTGACTGGTAAAGCCAGGCCTCCCTGTCACACTGTCTGCAGCCCAGTGGCACCGCGCGCACACCTTAGAGACGAGCTGTCACCCGCACACTGGACTCTGCTCCCACGCGCCCGCTCCAAGCCCGCCAGTCTCACGTGTTCCCGAGAACGCTCATGAGTGCGTGCAGGCCGCAGTGAAACGGCAAGAACATGAGTGTGATGGCGCGTGCCTGTCTCCTCACGCGCTTCCAGACTTCACAGCAGACGGAAGGCCCCTCAGGCCCACCTTGCTCTCCTTCCACCTCCCACCTTTCTTTTCCATGCTCTTTTCTACAAAATTTCCACAGAGAAAACGAGTTGTGGGCAAGCGCTGTTTAAATGTGATGTGACTCGAACGCAGAGATCTTTCACTGTGAATGGTTTCTGTTAGAGTTCTAGAGGTTTTCTAGAACGGTGAGAATCGCATCTGCAGAGCCGTATGCACGGCAAACCACCAGTGGAATCGCTGTCAGTGGCCCCTTACAGCCTGCACCATTTCCAGCCTCAAAAACGTGACTGGTTTCAAAGCAGAACTTTAAAAACTCGCCCAGTTGTCATGTTATTTTAAATCCACAGAGCTACTCCTTCAATAGAAATGCCTTATTCAGATGAACGAATTTAACTGGCGCTTGCCTACGAATGACGTCTACATGCGCGTGAAGAATAAAGGGCCTATGGCGAACCGCATAACCGATACGTCCAGAGCTCTACGAGCTACATTCTGTGGACTGTGTGACTTCCCTTGAGACAAAAACACGATGAAAAACTGTTTCTTCCACACTATAAATTTGAATTTACAAACATAAAACCATCATGAGTTTATTCCCTCACTCGTGCAACGAATATTTACGAGCACCTGCTTGTGCAAGGTGCCCTAAGTGCTGCTGACACAGCAGTAGAGGGTCCCTATATGATGGAGGAGAGCAGGAGGGACAGAGTGATGGGCTGGAGGGCGGCAGGCAGGGCTACTTCACAGGCATCAGGAAGACGACCAACAGGGACAGTAGGGCAGGGACCGAGGCCACCCCGCAGTCTGGGGAGGAACGCTCTGGCAGAGGGACCAGCAGGGCTGGTGTTGGCTGAAGCGGGGACACTGCTTTAGCAAATCCTCTGTTATGTACAAGGGCCCAGTGAAAACCTGTCCCCATTATGCCCTCGGTGCAGACGCCACTCCTGGCATCAGGAGTTGGAGTCACCTGCACGCAGTAGAGCTGGGAGAGTGAATCAGAAAGGAAACGAGCAGGGTGTGATCTAGCCTCACAGGATGGAGTGCAACCCGAGCTCCTGCCACTACTCTAAAGTGACCAGGTTAGGTCCTTTGCGTTGCTACTAAAGTTACTGCCATTTAGGTCTGAGTGACAACTGTCATAATCTAGGCTGGTGGCAGAACCGCAAGCCCAGAAAGATCACCTCATGCGATTTCTGAGCCCAGGCAGGCGTGGAGGTGCCCAGCAGCCTGGCCCAGGTCCACTCGGCGACGGCACAGCCTCAGCAGGGTGGAGACCCCGAGGCCACAGGCACCGTGTGTGGCGGGTGACTCCTACCTGTGCGGAAGTCCGTGAGGGCGGGCAGGGCCTCCACGCTGGTGTTGAACCTGCGCAGGGCTTCGCCCAGGCTCTCGGGCTCGGGCTCCCAGCTGGCCCCGCTGTCGTCCGTATCGCTGTGCTGGTTACACAGACTGCAGCTCTCCACAGAATCGAGGCAAATGTACACCTGAGTGAGCGCAGGGAAGGCGAGAACTTTCCGATGCTGAAGTGTCAGTACCCGCTTCCACGGCACATCGTTGCGTTGCACAGCCTCCAAAGACCCGGGGACCCTGATGTCCCCTCCCCCCCCACAGCAGTCCACCTTTGTGACAGGAGGGACTCGACAGAAGTGCAGGTGTGTGACGGCCGGGAGAGCAGTGCTCTCCCAGGGGGGCTGGCAGCCGCGTGCCAGCAGCCATGGAGAGGCCTGCCGCGCAGGCAGCGTCACGAGGGGCCTCTTGGAAGGGGACCCTGCAGCCTGGACCACGGTCTGAGGCGAGACTCCGAGCCAGGACTGAATGGGCAGCTCCTGCAACCCTGGCCCCGTGTTGTTTTAAACAGCTAAATCTGGGGTGATCTGTTTACGCAGCAAAAATTCTATGAAAAACACCATTATAAAGCCAGTGACAGTGGTGCCCTCCGCTCCCTGATGAGGTCGCAGAGCAGCCCCTGCCGCTGCCTGTACGGGGACGTCACTGTGAGGTGGCTGCAGGAGCTGCGTGTGCTGTCTGAGCTGTTGCTTGTCTCTCATTAGCCAAGGACTCTCTCTTTACTGTACTCATTCATCCCGAGTTCACTAGTCCCTGCCCGACATCAAGCAGCATCAGGGACATACTGGTGACCAGACAGACAGAAATCCCTGTCTTCCTGGAGTGGCGCTCTGCTGGAGATATGGCAGAGTGTAGGAGGTTCCCAGTGGCATGGAGCAGAGCAGGGCCCGGAGCACCTGGTATCCCGCAGGATGAGGACAGGAGGGAGATGGGTAAGATGCGTGGGTGGAAGCAGGTCCAGTTTAAAAGTCTACACATTTGATGTGACATGATTAAAGCAACAAATCGCTGGGAAAATCAGCAAGTGCTTAAGAAATGTATAAACAAGTGTTTGACCACGGAATTCTGGGGTGGGGGGGGCAACCAGGCCCCCTGGTTTTCAAGTATTTAAAACCCGTGAGACAAAAACGTGAGGAGCTGACGGCAGAGTGCCGACCAGGTCTGCTCGCTGTGTCTGCACCGACGACGACCCGCGGGCACCACGCACCTCGTTCGGTGAGACCACGTGCTTGACTTGGACGGCGAAGAGCTCTTCCAGGGAGGGCAGGGACGAAGACAAGTACGGCGGAAAAACGGGGGTCTCCGTCTCAGACAGAAGCAGCTCCTGAAACACCACAGATAAATGAGCGCCGCAGAAACGCACGGCATTATCAAATTCATCACAGTGCGACTTACTCTCAGTGAACAGGAAACAAGCTCTCAGAGACACTCGCAAGTGCCAGACGGTTTTGCTGTAACTGGACCAAAATGTGATGGTAAGCAAAAGATCTTTAGAACTTGTCACCCCGCTTACAAAATAGATCATGTGTAAAACCCCACACAGATGTTTATGTGCAGGCCGTGACACATGCACGTGGCGTCCTGGAAAGCCGGTGACACATCAATTATGGCACTACCCCCCACGCCTTGGTGGCCAGGGGCTTGGCCTTCTTTCCTCTCATATTTCTAAAATATTTAGCTTTGGAATAGGTATGCATTTTATAATAAAAACTAAAATAATACATGAAATCCCAAAAGAAGATTTAAGTTAAAATAATTTTAAAAATGTGCTCCCTTAAGCTTTATAATAGCATAAGAAATTATAAAAAAGTTATGTGATTCACAGAAGGATTATGGCAGTTAGCAGTTGTTAAAAGCAATACGTAAGAATATGTGGGGGTTTTTCTTTCAGAAAGTTTTTAAAAATTCTGGAAAACAGCAATTAGCATAAAAAGTTCAAATTGTAGATTGATCACTATTTAACATTTTAGAATGATGACAAAACATATCTGAACCACTCAGTAGAGTTCAGTAGTAAGACCACCCACTCTTGAATTTTACTGATTAGTGCAATCTCACTAACAGTGCATCGGGTTCCCTTTTCATTATATCCATGGTGACAGTTGTTAATCTCTTGTCTTTTTGATGAGAGCCGTCATAACAGGTGTGAGGTAGTATCTCACTGTGGTTTTGATTTGCATCTCCCTGATGGTTAGTGATGTTGAGCATCTTTTCATGTACCTGTTGGCTATCTGAATGTCTTTTATTTAAAGATGTCTATTCAGGTCCTCTGCCAGTTTTTAACTGGGTTACTTGTTTGCTGCCGAGCTGAGTGAACTCTTCATGCATCGTGGATAGCAGCCCCTTACCAGACACACGATTTGCGATTTGCTCTTGTGCTGTGGGCTGCCCTGTTGTTTTGCTGATGGTTTCCTGTGCTGTGCAGAATTTTGTTTTTGTAGCCTTTGTTTTTAGTGTCAAACCCTAAAGACAGGATTTAAACAGAGATTTTGCCAAAGAAAATATATAAATGGCTGAAGAGAACATGGAAAGATGGTCTATGTCATCAGTCATCAGGCAAATGCCATAATGGAATACCACACTTTACAACTGCCCTGGGCTGGCCAGGAAAAGACCCGGCAGTGAGCATGGGCACAGGTCCGGGGAACATGGCCCCCTCGCACAATCCTGGCATGGAAGTAAGTGGAGCGGCCCCTCTGGGCCACGGTCTCAAAGCTCTTCATGGTGGTAGCGGTCGCCACATGACTTGGTCCTCCATGCCTAAGACCGTGCCCGAGAGAAAGTAGACTTCCGCCCCAAAACATGTGAGTGCCACAGTCGCTTTACTCGCAGTCACAAAAAGGTGGAAATAGACCAAGTGTCCATCAACGGCTGAATGGAAAACCAGAACGAGGTCTGTGATTCAGCCATAAAAAGGACACTAATGAACCCTGAGACACGCTGAGTGAAAGAGGCCACCATCCACGAAGGGCCTTGCACCATGTGACTGTGCCTGCACGCACGCCCTGACAGGCAGGCCCAACGGGTCAGCAGTCTGCAGGGGCCCGGGGCGGGCAGGGACAGGACCGCCGCTGGCGTGAGGTTTCTCTGGGTGATGAAACGTGGAGTTAGAGTTGTGATGGCTGCACAGTTCGGTGAATACTCTAAAACCACTTTAAAAAGCTGAATTTTATGGTATGTAAACCATATCTCAATAAAACCATTGTAAAAGAAAATGCTATTTCCTGATTTTGTGCCAAATCCTTTGTGTTGTTGAACTGTCCAAAGTTTCCAGAATATCAGGACTGAAACCTACCTCGAACCTTATTTCCCATCTTTCTTCCTCATACTTGCTGCTGTCATCTGTTGGTTTCTGAAATATGACATTAACAATGAATAAAACCATCATTAACGACATGACACTGCTTTAAGGCACTTTCATACTTCATCTCCACAAAAACTGGGTGCATGTGCTCACTGGCATGCACTGAATTGTTTTGGCTTAACTATGGGAAAACCTAATGCTCTGAGTAATCTTATTATTGCACCAGTAAAAATCTTCAGAATTGTGCTAACCATGTCAGCTGTAACTGGTTTGATATTTAAAGGAGTGGGAGTTCTTTCTTTCCAGATGTTTACACAGCACAGCGGGAAGAAACTGAGTAGTCTGTACAAAGCCTGTTAAACAGATGGAACACCTGCTACACAAACACCCCAGGGGCACAAACACATGCACACGCGCATCCCCCTGAGAGAGCGAGCTGCAGTAAGGACGTGTACTTAGTATCACAGTTTCTACTTGAGAGAAGAAAGTGCTTTTCTACGTTAAACTGAGCACTCGATGTTTGGTTTTGTAGTATCACTAAAATGAGTATTTAAAAATCCGACGTGTGAACTGTAAGCCTAGAAATGAAACATTATGACTTATGAAGAACACCCACTTCCACAAAGCACTTAGGGGAGCTGCCAACGTGAAACCAAATCTGTACCAGAGTAATTACGGTTTTTAAATCATTAAAACCACAAGTGCCAGGTGACTGGACAGGGTTATTTCTTAAAGTTAATCTTGAAATTTGGCTCTGAGTTTGTTGTAAGAAGGCAAAATGGGGGAAATTTTATAATGTCCAATAAAAGGGAAAATATTTGATCTGGGGAGACAGTCCTTTCCTGGCCATGAATTCTATTATGATTTTACTACTTACATCTATCTCTCAGACAACACTAGCTATGGGTTGCTCACTAGGTTTGAAAGCATACAGACAAAATCTTAATGCAATAAAAGTATTTTTTTAGGACACATAAAATATTGCTTTCACAATAAAGAATTTAAAATTCTCTAGGCTCTCTTAACATCAGACACATAGAAGCATATTGAAGACTTGGGGTGTAAGACAAAATACATTTTAACAAGAATGTTTTTCTATAATTTAGATTTTTATAGAAAAATAGTTAACTTACTTCTTTTAATATCTCCTCAGAATGTTCAAAAGAGCAATATTTATGGTGTGCCATAAAATAAGAAAGTGACATTCCATCAAAATAGAGATGAACAGATAATTTCTCCCATGGATTTTCCGGTAATTCCTATTTAAGTTCAATAGAGGTTATTAGTACGAGAATAAAGTCTGTTTGAAGATTAAAATTTCACAGCAAAAATGAAATGAGAGTTCTGAAAATCACAATGTTACCAGCTTGACTAATGACTCATTCCATAAAATTTCTTTCCAGATATTCTGGCAGGTTTTGAGGCACTAATTCTATTATTTTGTTTTATGTAAAATATACTGACATGGAAATGAGGTAGAGAATTCTATATTTATTTACCACACAATAACTTACTGTACAAAATTTACTATACCTCATCTTTAGATAATAATAATTTATACTGAGCAGAAGGAGAAAGAAAAGGCATGTTAAGGAGTAAAAAAATACTTAGTCAGCACCCTGATGTGCACTGTTTCTCGTCACCCGTGCCCTGCCTTAGCACACTCATGTCCCCGAGGGACGGCAAGTGCCTTCCATATCTCCCCCTGCTTCTACCGTCTGTCACCGTCCAGCTTCCTCTGTACGAAGGGATGGCAGTGGCACGTGATGCCAAGCCAGGCCGCTCCCCCGCTCGAGCCCTTATACAGAGCCCTAGGTCCGTGGGCAGCAGCAGCTCCCATGATCCCTGCACACCCGCCCCTGTGGCCCCGTCCCCACCCTGCCCTGCAGCTCTGCGTGGTTTGTCGGCCACCATTCTGAAGTCCTCTCTGACATCTACCTTTGCAGGGATTCTCCGCTGACCACCACCTTTCAGTTACAGAACCCCTGTCCCCTGGCCGAGCAGCCGCACCGCTTCCTGACATGCGCCACACCCACTGCGCTGTCTGTGCCTCCTGGTGCACCCACTTCCCAGGTGGGAGAGCCCACCTCCCCTCCAGGGCACGCACTGTGCCCCCATGTCCAGGTCTCTACTGACCCGACCAGCTCCCTGGCAGCGGGTGGCCTCGTGGTCAGCCCTCAAGTCTGTCCAGCCTGCCCAGCCTGGCACCCCCAAACACCCTGTGGGGGCTCACACGCCCCTCACGCTTCGGTGCCACCCGTTGCCAGAATGAGTTCATAAAGAAACTTCCAAATTACTGACTTCAATGCTCATGAAGCCCTCAGAATGAGGCTCATTCAAAGCAAGCTCAGGAAGCAAAGCAGCAGCGTCCTTCAGGCTCATGCCTTGCCCAGGGACACGGTTCGCTGTACAAACGCTCCACACCGTGCTTTCTGGCGTCACCTCTGCACCCCAGCTCCCGCGCTCAGGTAATTACCGTGATGCGAATCTCCACCTCTCTCCTCGAAAGCAGTTCCTGAAGGAGCTCTACTGCATCTGGCTGCCAGGCGCCCCCAACCTGTTTGGGGTGACAAACCAGAGTCTTACACGCATTCACAAAGGAGCAGGAAGCAAATAAAGACACAGGAAAGCAGTCACACGCGGGCAGCATCGGAGGGGAGCACGAGAACGCAGGTTTAAGACAAACATGATCTGAAACTAGCAATCTGAGCTTCCCCTGTCGTGCCCCCTCAAAGCATCCCATGCTCTAAAAATATAAACCTGCAGACACGGGCAGCAGGCGGATGGCGTGAAGGCCGGGACCGCAGCCGCGGCGCCCGGAGCTGAGGCAGGGCGGCCGCGCTCTGCTTTACAGCTGCGAAGGAGCCACACCTGCGGAAGCTTGACCCTGGGGTTCTAGCCTCCAGGACCGCGAGATGATACGCTTCTGTTATTTATGACAGCGGTCCCCAACCTTTGTTGAGCCAGGGTCCAGTGCTCCTATGATGCCTGAGGTGGAGCTGAGGTGGTGAAGCTGCCGCTGGGGAGTGGCTGCTAATACAGATGGAGCTTTCCTTGCTGGCCTACTGCACCTCCTGCTGTGCTGCCTGGTTTTTAACAGGCCACAGACCCTTACTGGTCTAAAGCCCGGGGGTTAACGGGACCTCTGATTTAAACCATAAAACATATATGTAAAAACCTGAATTAAAACAAAGCATCATAACATTTTTTTAAAGGCCAATACACCAACGTGGTACCTGCAATACACGTTTTTAGGGGCAGAGACTGTCACAGTCCGCGTGGTGAGTGGCTCCCACGCAAGGAGTCGGGCCCCCTGCCACCGTGAGTGAGCCACGCAGAAGTATACTCTGCCGGGCCAGTCCTCAAGGCGGCTGCGCCTCTGGGGGGCATCATGGCCACAGCCCATGAGGAATACTGAGCCAAAACCCCACAGCTACATCACTCCTAATGCCAGAGCCACACAAACTGTATGAGATCAGAAAAAGTTTACTGTTGATTTAGATACAAGGTTTACCTTATTTGTGATACGGCAAAAAATAATATGCCACCTCCTTTATCTGATTTCCAGCTTCAAACCTGTTGAAATTTTAATTGATAAAGAAGTAGCTTAATTTTTATAACCTTATGCTTTCCCCTCTATGAAGGTGTTTCTCTTCATTTATTCAGATCTTTTTATGTCCTTCAGTATAATTCTGTAGTTTTCTTTATAAAAGCCCTTTAGCTGTCATATTAAACATTTCTAAGTATTTTATTTTTGTTGCAACTGAAAGAGATTTCATTTTACATTCTAATTGCTAAAAAATTATTAATAAAAAATATTTAAATTAATCATCCCATAAATTAATGTTTACTCACGGGTATGGTATCATGGAGCTGACAGGGAATACAAAACTGGGGTGTCTCAGGATACAGCAAAATAGGGTAAAGATGACACTGTGGGATCTTCTCAGTTAATCCGTGATCTAAATATTGTACCTGAAACAGGACAAATACAATTTATAATCAAAATTTACTATTGAAAAATAAGGGACAGAAGGGACTCCCAGATCTTAAAAAAAAAAAAAAAAAGATATCCTAAAAAGATACTTGAATCTGAATTTTGAAAAATCTCCAGAAAAGGCAATACTATGATCCCTCGTCCCATAATGTGTCACATCTCATTTTCAAGGGCTTTCTTAACACAAAAAACAGAGTTTTGTTTTGTTTTTTTTTTTTTTTTGATCTGGGTCTTGTTAGATTTATAAATTCCTTAAAAATAGCCCATTTTTTAGGATAATTTTAAAATTTTGTTTCTTCAAGTTATTTTAAAAGTATATGTTTACATTTAGTAAATATATACTATTTCTTAAACGGTTTCACAGTCTGGGAAACTGTGTACAATATTTTCTTCTTGGCTTGTCCTGGCACTCAGTGTTTCAAAACATGAACTGGGCCCCGGGGAAATGAAGCACAGCACAGGAGTACAGTCAGCAGCCTTGTGAAAAGTATGTGTGGGGCCAGGTGGGGACTTGGTTCCAGAATTTTCGTTAAGTTATAGAAATGTCTAATCGCTGTTGTATACCTGACCCTAATATAATACTGTAGTTATTGTAATACAGTAAGCCAACCGTAATGGAAAACATTTTTTAAAAAGAAATAGAATTGAACATGACATATGAGTATGCTCCATGCAGTCAGAATGAGCACAGTTTCACGTAATGTTTATTTCTTAATGTGGATCATAGGATAAACTTTGAAAGATATCAGGTTAAGGAATGGAAAATTTACTGTATACACTTAAAATGTAAAATGAATGCATGAAAAAAAGTGATGATTAAAATGTCAAAATACTTTTAAATAAATTTTAAAAAACAGAGACATTAGATAATGTGAGAAAAAAATAAAGTTCACCACCATTTTCTTTATTTGGATTCCAGGTCTGTAAAATGCATGAATTATAACTTAAGAAACGTGGAAAACAAGCTATTTTACTTAATACCATGTATACAAATATGGCTTCCAATTGCAAGTACGTGGTACCATTAAAACAGCAGAGGCCAAATCTCTATCTAAAAATATATTCTGGTTATTTGGGTTAGTAAATATACTTGACAACAAAAACAAAAATTCTTATTATATATACACATGTCACGCATCTGACTGGTCTTCCTACAGGACTGAACTCATTAAAAGATACTTTGATCACACTTTCATGTATTTAGATTCGAAAGACTGCTTAACGTTATAGCACTGAGCCTTAGAACGGTCACAGAGTTTCACGCTCACCCTGATCATGCCGCCAACGACCTCCATGACTTTGCCTCTGTACCACATGGTATCTGATCCTCTCACGGCACAGGCTTCTCCCTTTTTCCAGAAATAAGGCTCCAAAAGACCAAGGCATTTTAAATTACTTTGAATTTCATTCATCATTTTCATTAGCTCAAATTCTGAAGAAATTATTGAAAATAGAAAGCACTTAGGAAAAACTTCCTACCATTTTCAAATGAAGTCACTACCTATCTTTAATAATTTTATGCCTTAGATAAATTACAAAGAATTAAAAATCAGTCCCCATAGTATATAGCTTTAATAAAAATCTAATTCAGGCAGTAGCATCTATATGCTTCAAAATTTGGAACTGACAGCATGTAAATAATTACTCTGATCTCTGATTATAAATGCAAGCATTCTTTGAGAAGCGTAAAAATCACTAAAAGCTCTAAGATGTGTGAGATGGCTGAATATAAAAGAACCACCACTTCAAGACACCATTTTGACAGTACATGAGAAAAACAGAGCACGCTGTGTTCCTTGATGCTCAACACCAGGTGTGGCTGGCATATGACACTAAGATTCCAGTGCTGCCACTAACTGCGATGGCTCACTGTTGCACAGTGAATGCGCCCCACGATGGACATCACAGAAGATGAGCTCTGGACTCAGTCCCCGTAACAGCTCTGCCGCTTTAGGCGAGAAACTTGGGGAGCTCTTTTACCCCATAAGCCTACATTTGCTCCTGTGTACCCTGGGTGTCACAGCGCCTGCTCGCACTGGCAGGGTTGCGGGGGGCCATGCACCGGGCACCCGTAACCATTGGTGGTGTCAGCCACGACTGTCTGTACATGCCGAGCACAGCTTCCAGATTTGGCACTAGAGCTATGGGTCTCAGACACTTCACTTCTTCTAGAACAGCCAACTACACAGATTTACCTGGTTTTTCAAACTCAAATGTAGTATTTAAGAGATCAACAAGTGAGACAAATATCTGACAAGTTCACAGCCACCGTGCCCATCCCACAGCTGGACTCACTGCCCTGCGAGTGCCGCGGTGCTGGGCGCACAGAGGGTCCCAGACACGTCCAGGCGGTACGTGAGCCAGGAGAGCTCGGGGACGGCCAGAATGCTTGCAAACGCCCTGACCCTCTGGTCACTGGTTGTGACTCTTCTCCTCCGAAACGAATATAAACGTTGCGTTCTTCTTGTGTGGCCTCCAAACACGTGTGCGTGCCGCACACCGGAGCACGGCCACCGCCAGGGCTCCGCCCCACGCGCGCCTTAGCCAGAGTCTCCCAGCGTCCCAGTAAGCAGCTTCTTCGTGCGAGGCACTGTGAAAAGCACTGTGTGCGTTACTTTATTTAGCCCTCACAGCGACCCAGTGAGATGACATCTGAGGATCTGAGACCCTTGTCCGATGCATCCCCTCTACGTCTGCCTCACTGGAGAACGAGCTCCAGCTACTTACGATGACTGACCCTATGTCATGTAAAAGCTCTTACCTGATAATTTAGGTACCACAAACACAGTTCCATCATCACCAACGCAGGTGACTACTGCCTCGAATACCTCCATGTCAGGAATAACTGGTGGTTTATAGCATCCAGTGGGTCTTGGTTCTAGAATTTTCTCCTTAAATTCAGATACCTTGTGTTTACTGGTAGTATCAGCAGCTAGTTTGTCAGGGTCCAAGTTAATTTCAGTACAGTTAGTAACCACCAAATCATCTTCTTTCAGGGGAATTTCCAGAGACTTCTCAGATAACGAATGGCTGTTATCTAATTTATTAATTCTGTAACATCCAAAAAAAGAATACATCTAAACATGAGCAAATAAAAAAGTTCTGAAGAAAATGTAAAAAGAATTCTTCTACTATACCTGAAGTCTAAAGAAAACATTTTCTCGTCTAATTTGTTAAATGAAAATGAGCGTAATTTAATAATGAAAATTATTTAAAATTATAAATGAGCTTGATAAAAAGGTACGTAATCTCACTGAAGTGCTTTAAATTATAATCTCATATTTATGCTGTACTGTCTGCAAAGCCGGTGAGCACAGCTCAGGCACAGCATGACACTGGGGGCTGACTGAGTCAGCCGCAGACAGAGCGTGTCCACATGGCGAGTCGTCAGCATCAAGCTTCACAAAGACACAGTGCATTCCTTAAAAACACGGCCCATCAGACATTAAGTGTTGGTCATATGCTATATTCATCAGAATTTTTTTACCTACTGTTGTTCCCTTTCAATTAAAAAAAAAGTACGCCTGCAAAGAAAACCTGGAAGGAAATATGAGCACTGCTTATTTTAGAATTGTACATTTTTGTTTCTTCTACTTTGCTCTATTTTCTTTTCAAAGGAAGTAAGTGTCGACAAAACAACCATGTATGCCCTCAGCCTGTACTGCCCCTTGGACCCAGCAGAGATAGCAGGCAGTTTCAGCACTGTCAAAATGGCACGGACATGGTGACCGTGGCAGCTGTTATCAGCAACGCTAGCTTGCCTGGCGTTGTTCACAGTAACAGTTCTTTCATCAAGAAATGGCTTTAGTCTACAGGCAGTGAGCCTGAAGAGACACACGTGGGACAAAGGTGCAGGACCCAGCCACAGGCCCGTGGCCAGCCCACCAGTCAGTGCCCAAAAGGCCTAGCCAGCCACCTCATGGTGGCTGCTTCGGACCCCTCAGTCTCCCTCCATTCCATCAGGACTGAGGTGCGGGCCAGGAATAAAGTGAGATCTAATAATGCAAGATAAAAATAGCAATCTGGCCACACATGGGACGAGGTGGCTACCTGGGACGTATGTCTGCCATTGCCACAGAGCCCTACCCCTGGGAGAGGAGGAGGAAGCCAGGACTGTCGCCAGAGCCTGACCCTCCTCCCCTAGGACACTGCAAAGGCACTACACCTTGAACACAGTGCTCCAAGGATCTTTCCATGTAAACACTGTGCGATTCTGTTTTCTGTTACTCGTTTCTGTTCCACACACACATTTTGGCGAACACCTACAAGACCTGCCAACATAAAGCTTAAACATTCCTGTCTCAGCACTGAGGCCAGAGGGCGCAGACTAGTTCCTGACATTCCCCTTTCCTCTGTTTTACAGTATAAACGCAAAGCCAGGGAAAGTAGAAAAGCAAATGTGCCAGCAGGGCCGATGGGCCCAAATCAGCAAATCGGCAACCGTGAAGGAGGACATTCTGGGTTAGTTTATACATCATTTTAAAGAACAAACAAGATGCAACTCAGGTGTGAAGGCACACAGACACGGAGGTTTCACATAGGCAAACACAACGCCTCCATCACACACTGATGTAGAAACGAAGCTCCTACCTCCGCTCTCTCAGGGCCAAACCCTTTTTAATCAAATACTTAGAGACATCCACACGCTCTCCTTTTTCATCTCTGCAGAAAAGCTTCACGGGTAATGGCCATGTTGCGCTGTTTTCCTACAGTAGTCAAGAGTAGTTAAGTGTGAGACACAAAGTGAAATCTTATACACAATACCTTTTCACTAGAATTTCCTTCTTGGATCTCTAAGCCGGAAAAAAAATTCCTGGCCAACTAACTTTGATACATGACCAAATCAGAGAGAAAACAGCCTGGAAGAGAGTCAATGGGGACAATGTCTCGTGAAATGAAATGTAGCGGACAGCCTCACCATCAGGTGAGATTTACATGAGTGTGTGTTTGGGGAAGCGGGGGAAGGGATGGGGAAACTGAAAAAACTCTTTTTTTGTCCCAGAATGGGGACTGAGGTTGTGAAATACACCACAGTTGCAAGTTTCTCTTTTTTCCTAAACTCTGCAAATTTTAAACTGAAATGTATTTCCACAGGTGTGCTTTTCCTACACAAAAAAGGAAAGAACAAAACATACACTCCCCTTCATGTGTAATTATAAAATAAAGAAAGTACACACAGACAGCTGTAACCTGGAAAAATTACTTATATAGAAAAATGCTAATCATGTGGTAAAATGTATCGAGATAGAAAAAAGTAAAGAAGGCAAAGAATATTTTTAAATTTCTTGAAAAATATAAAATATTGCCTCCTCTCAAATCCATATCATACACATACTTTTTATGAAATAATTAATATTTCACCAGAAGCTCAACAAACATTCCAGTTTGTGAAGAATATCAAATAAATTCAGTTTTGTAACACACAAATGATCAATTCAAGAATATTACTTTAGAAATGTTTTAATTCATTCATGCGATCATTTATGGTACATCTATTATCAAACAGATCTTATAACTTGAAATGAGACCAAAAAAGGTTGTAAAAATATCCAAATAGTTTTCTGTTACTTTCTCAACAAGAAATGGAACTCTAGAAAACATCAATAAAATAATTAGTTCACATCTACTGTGACCCCGTTACACACCTGTAAGATCATACTTGCTACAGCTCCAGTCAGGTACAATGAAAGACAGTCACAAGCTGTCGCGGTCCACTTGTCACTCCCACCAGTTGGTCTAAAACAAAAAATTGTAACAACATGTTTTATAACCAATACCACAAAATACAGAAATATAAAATAACCACCATATACGTATATATTTGAACCAACTACATATGTAGTGAGAAATCAATTTAAACATGGCTTTGTGTTAACTTCGTAATTTTCCTCCGTTTTCATAGCTCTAATGACGAGGTCCTTGTGGGTAGGCTGGATAAACCTGTAATTCTAAACGGTTCACTAAAGCTTCTACACTGTTGGAAGAGTCTTTGAGATCCTTTGGTCTTATCTGTGAACAGGTCTGTAATTTCTCCATTTGCGCCCATCTCTAAAAATGCACACGAATGCATGGTGCATGTCTGCAGGGTTCAGCCCGTGACCTGCAAATGAGCCTGTGATGCAGACACAAGCCTTCCAGTTTAGAGATAGGTGGCCTAGACACCGAATGACAGTATTTCTATTTCAAAACCAGTGAGATGAACTCTGACAGAAAAAAATATAAAATCCTATATTTGGGTGAAAAAAAATCTATGACTTAAGTGTATAAAATGCTATAGCTGCCTAATGAGCGTGAGCGAGGAGCATCTGCCACTCCTACCAAGCCCCCCGAGTGGCAGGCCCTGTGAGGATACCCAGGCCTGTCCTGCGCCCAAGTCAGTGCTGGGTCTTTGGCTGTCCATCTGTGTGGCTGATCCTTCTTCGGAGGAGGAGATGGGACATGGTAACTCCGGTACAGACGACAAACAGATGCAGACAGACGTGCTTCGGCGCCATTATGCAATCATCATTCAGTGAGATTGCAGGCTGAACGGAGTTACAGCTCCGACTGCAAGGCTTCTGACTGCTACTCATGAGCCCAATGTGAGTCCAATGAAAACTGCTTAGACATTCAACCCAACTCACCTCCCCAAATACAAATCTAAACACGCTACACTTACCAAGTGTGATGAACAGAATAACATGGTTGTGGTTTTAGTGACATCTGCTCACAATATACCTAAAATAATTCTTCCAACTTAAACCAGAAAACATTTAGAGAAGGCAAGCAGGAAAATCTACATCATGTTATTTTAGGATTATCTGACCAAACCGTAATAGCCTGAACGTAGCATCTACCCTGCCATACGCGATGGCTGCAAGAGTACAGAGGTGTTTTCTGAGGCAAAATGAGGACACTTGGCGGATACAGGGAAATGAAGAGATGCCAGCAGCTGGAGCTGTCCCAGAGATGCGTGTGCCACGGCGCTGGGGGTGTTCGAGCAGATGCTGACTGTCTACCTACTAGAACAAGCGTAACAGAAATGACGGTCACAATACCACTAAGGTCTTTGGAGTCTGTAATTCTTGTTCCAAAGGCACTACAGTGTCACTGCCATGGATTTATCAGTGAAAGGAGGCCCCCTAGAAGCAGCCATCTGCCACTTCCTTAACCTGCAAAGCGAAGGTTGAGGGAGGGCTGTGCCCAGGCTCAGGGATGCTGGGGCCCCTTCCTATCTGGGAGGCCACAAAGGGTGGTAGCCACCGCGGTCTGTGAGAAGTCACACTGAGCTTGACCAGCAGGTTCCCTCCTGTACCGCCTACTCAGGACACACTTTTCCTATGTTCCTCTAAGCTACATCTTATTTACAGATTTTCCTTAACAGCTGAAGGTAATCTGAATGATTTCTTAGAGATCTGGTGAACTCGCCTTTCAAAAGTTATTATGGTAATTTTCAAACATTCAAAAGAAAGCTGAGTTTCACTTAGCTTTGACAATTATCAATACGTGATCAAATTTATTTCATCTATAGTCCCACATACTCACCCCATTCCTGATGAGTTTTCAAGTTCTAGTTATCATATGATTTCATTTGAAAAGATTTCAGTTTGTACTTCTAAAAGATAAGTCTTTTAACCACGGTACCTTTAGCACTTCTAAAAAGCTCAGTAATTCCTTACTATCAACTGTTCAGACAGTGCTCATTTTCCCCAATGTTTCAGGACAGAGTAAACTGGTAAACAAAGCACGTATCCCATGGATGGCTGACATGTAGTTCGAGTGCTCCTCCCACCTCCTTCTCTTACAGTTTCTGAAGAAATTGTCACTCGTTCTGCAGTGTCCGCGGTCTGGATGTAGCTGACTGCATCTCACGGTATTCAACACATTCCTCTGTCTCTTGCGTTTCCTTTAAATTCATAGTTAGTTAGGTCTGGAGTCCTGATCAGATTCCGGCTCACATTTTTCTTTTCCAGCAACACCACTCTCGGTGGTGCTGTGTGCTCCCCTCGGGGGTCCAAGTCATTCTCTTTGTGTTAGCAGCTACCGACACTCGCTGTCTGGATCCCTTAGTTTCTTAGGGTTATAAAATGGTGCCATTCTAGTGGTATCATTCTTCCTTTGTTAGTTGGAATACTTATAAAAAACAATGTTCTCTAATCGACTGCTTGATTATCCTCAAATATAGACCATACAGAAAAAGCAAGATGAAAGCTCATCTCCCTTATTCATCAGTTTCAAGAATAACAAGGTGGCTCCCTGGAATCCTCTAAAAGTAACCTGTGAGTTCATCTTTCGTCACCTTATAAACTTGGGGACCGAGACTCAGCTAATGCTTAAACCTCAGCTAATGCTTCACCCTGAGGACGCTCCAGTCCCACCCTGGGTCAGTGGGAGTTTATTCGGGTTGCTTCCTTTTGTCAAGATCCGTCATTCTTAAAGCCTTCCCCCTTTTTGCTATAAGATATTCTAGATTTATATAGCACATTTCCTGCCCAAGACCTGGAATCAAACATTTTCCCAAAGAGCACGAATTTCATTTAGTGAGAACTGGAATCTGGAGGCCATCATTGGTGTGCCAGCATAGCTCTCTGCTGCTGGGTCCATGTTACCAGCTAAACAATAAAACACCTCATGAGTTTCTACTGATACTGCTAATTAAAAACCAGGATTACAAGGTAAATTAATTTCAACCTCACGCATTGTCATCTACCACACCGTTTCTTGGTGACACAGACACAATTTCTATTCACTGTACCCCCAATACACCGCTCCGGTGACGCGACAAGCACTGCGGGATGCTCACCACGGAGGGTCTGGCAGTTGCGTTGTGTCCTTAGCTATGCTCTGCTGAGAATACAGTCCACTCTCTGAGGAAGCTGCTCTCTGAGAGGCTATGACACCATGCTGTATGGTAATTTCATTTTCCTCACCATTTTACCGATTTATCGATATAAAATATTAACAGTTCAATATTAAAACAGTATTGTTAGCAACCACTTTTCTCTTTCCCCCACCATCTTATCTGAAGTACCTACTCCTAGTTAACACCAAGATGACAAACATTAAGATTACTGGACTTGCCACAAAACTCTTTCTCACTCCAATGTTGAAATTGTGCCGTATCTACTCACTGTGTACACTATTCTGCACCCTTAAAAAAGACCACGTGGCCTCGGCCCTCAGGTGGAGCGAGTGTAACACACCAGCAGCCCTCGTGCCGGCCCCTCCCGCACGTGCACGCGGAGCGGGTTCCGCAGGCGCCTCAGGGCCTCCCCCCACTGTGCTCCGGCCTGGGCCAGTGTGGGCGTGGGAGCCACGGCTTGCCATTTTTCTGATTATTTTAAAAAATATTACTGCATTACCTCTGGCATAAAGTGTTGGTGATGACAGTGTGACTTTATTCCTCTTACAAGAGAATAATTTTACTAGATAATCTCTCAGTGTTGGCATTTGATTTTCAACGTATAGTTTTAAGTAGTCTTTTATTTTAGAAACGCTCTCTTGAATTGGGTTTTTAGTACTTAGTTCTATTGCTTTCAGTTTTCTCCTTTGAAACTCCTCTTACACGTGTGCAGGGTCTTATCTATTTTAGATACCGTTTGTTCTCTTTTGAATTCATTGGATTTTTATTTTACATTTTAAAAATCTGCCTAGCCTGTATTTCTATTAAGGCATTACTTATTGTGTTTGCTTTTATGTTGTTTTTCTAGTTCAGTCTACATTTTTTATAGGATTTTAGTTCTAATTCTTTCCTGAGTGTTCTTTTTTAAATCTTGCTTTTTCTGTAATAAATGTTATTTCTGAGTTTTTCTAATTGGTCTATGTTGTTCCTCACACTGTCTACATTTTTAAAAATTATTTCGTTCATTCTGAAATACACTATCACAGCTCGCCATTCTGTGAGTGGGTCTTCTGGGTGGCTCTCCCTCGCCTCTAGGGACATTCTTGGGCTCCTGATTCATTTTTCTCATAATGCTGTGCATGGAATTCAACCGTAATCCTTGCTTTTGCTCACGTTTTATGAGAACTAAATTCCCTGTGCCTTTGGGAGGACGGGGTGAACACCTACTTTTCTAACTTCATGGCTTTAAGGCCCTGTCTGTGTTGTCCTCCCGCAGTGACAGAACAGGTAGCCTCATGCTCTGGCACCTTGCTCTCCTCCCTGCTTTTCCCTGCATCTTTGCTTTGCTCTGCCCGTGACTGGTCTGCTCGCACTGGGCTCTGTTCTCAGGAGCCTCCCCCCTCTGTGTGGGTCCTGGGAGAGACACCCTCTGATGGCTGGGGTCACATGGCTAGTGAGGCTCCAACACCGCGACAAGGGTGCAGGTCTCCATGGTCAGCTAGAGGCAGCCCCTGCATCATTCCCTCCTCGGCTATGGCTGCTGCTCTCGTGTTGGCTGGCCTGCTCTGGGGACATGCAGTGGCCAGTCCCCACTGTCAGAGCCACCAGAGCCTGGCTAGCTTTATCCTGATGCCCTCCCACGCAGAGGCTGATGCCACAGGCCCTGGGTCATGTGTGCCACACCTGCTGGTATCTGGGGACTCACAGAGAAAACTTGTGCTGACTCTTGCTGTGACGCTAACCGCACAGTCTTGTTTTGCTATTAAAGTTGCTGTGTTTCTGGTAAGGTTCCAGTAGATTCAAAATCCATGCCATGACATGTTCTCAGAATCTTCTTTAATTTAACCTTTTTGGTAATTTACACATTTTTAGCTTTGCATGGACTCCTAAACTTAGGAAATAAATTTTATTTCAATCTGCCTTTATTCCTCGTTTTTTTCCGTGATATTTAACACTTTTAATTCTATCTAGATACCTGTCATACTCACCTATCGCTACTTCTTAAATACCATTAAAATTGATGTGCTCCATATTTTTATCTTTCCCTCTTCTTAAAACTTTAAAATTAATTTTATGAAAATTTCAGAATATGTTAGCAAAATTAAACTGGCAAGAACCCATCCATAAAAAAAAATACTTAAAATCACATTGAATAATAAGAAAATTTACTGAGCTACAACTACCTTATGTCGACGAGAGAGCACTCCAAAGACAATCTGCCCACGGCCTTCAGGTTGTCCTCCAGTTCTCGTAAACACGTGATGTTCACAGCCATTTCGACGCCCACGTCATACAGCAAAACCTGCAAAAACAATAACTTTAATCTACAGCAAGACAACCCTTCAAAATATATTTTTTTGCAAACTGGAAAACATATAAAAACTGGATTAAATAACCCAGGATAAAAATACAAAGCGCATTCATTCCCATGATTCTATTTTAACTGCACTTACCTCTACCGAAGAGTCTGTGACCATTCTGATGACCTGGCCCCTTCGCCACTGGTGGTTTTCTGGGACTTCGACGGCACAGTGCATTCCGTTCTCCCATGTAACTGGCTCCCATTTTGAGTTTTCATAAGCAGCTACCATCTTTTCTTCTAAACTATGTACAAAAAAAAAAAGTATTTTAACCTTCTAAGCCTTCTCTTATAACATATAATTCTCTGATCATGTATCTGCTACTGTCCTCCCTCCCTCACTCTGCTCCCGCCAGACTGAATACCCGTCCTCCCGACCTGCAGGCCTAAGCGCACCGCAGGGCCTTCGAACTACCTCCGCCCTCTGCTGGAGACGGCCGTCTCCAGGACCCTCATGGCTCTTGCAGCTCCTCCTTCGGGACCCAGCTCGAATGCCACCGTCTGTGAGGCCTAAAACTGTCTTCCCCCACAACGGCTTCATCTTTCCCCGCTGTCTTCATCACCATCTGCTGTGCTAAACGTTTCATTTGCTCACTGTCTCTCCCTCTACTAGGGTTTAAGCTCCATGACACCAGAGACTAGTCCGTGTTCTCGTAAACACCAGGAACCCCACACCAGGAACACTGGCTGTCTGTCACACAGTAGGTGCTCAGTAAGTATTTGTGGGATGAATAAATTCTAATGTAGAGAAAATAACCAGTAAATATTCTATTTGTATACGCTTAACTAGCTTTTTAGTGATTACTTAGTTGAAATAATTTTGCTACTTTTAAAATTCTATGACTTCTAGATATTTGAAATATAAAAAAAAAGAATAAAACCATATGCAATACACATCTTCCTTATATCTTATACCTATTAAGCAAGTTTTCTGTTGATAACCACTGAACATAAATCTTCTCGGGAGATACTACATTACAGATATGCACAGGCAGCTCCTTGTTGCAAAGCGACTGGAGATTCTCATTTGGTAGAGATTTTGCAGACACAGAACTCAAGTTGTTTACTTCATTTGAAATAATTTCTTCTGGAGAAGGATCCCACACTTCGGTATGCTTTTTGGAATTATCTTTGATGGTATAACTGAAAAAGAAATCCATTAGCAAAAACAGTAGTTTGCAAAATACTTGTTTGCATTTGCTTAGATCTAGAGATTAAGGAGTTTTAGTTATGACTCACTGCTTCCCAGTTTTAATATTAATAGCAATTTTATTTTTTAAAAAGAGTTCTTAGTTACCACCAAAGCAAGCACAAAAAGAAAAATCTAAGTCAAACTTTCTATTTTAAAAACATAGTTTACAATACCAACTTTGCTCATGATTTCACCATTTCCCATTGGTATTTTATACTCACAAAGATTATTCAGTTTTTTTGATAACTTGAATATTTCTCATTGATGAAAAAATATCAATCTGTTTGCCAATGAGAATACAAGTGGAAAGCAACTGAAAATAAAGGATGTTAAGAAGCAAAATTGTTAAATGAAGTGTTTAATAAATCAGGTTAGTTCAGACTAAACACAGATAATTAGATGTCATGTTTTATTTCTATAAAGAAAAACTTGATTTCTCTCATAGTAAGTTTGAAATTCAGGTAACCGAGATGACTGATTTTGCTGCTATATCTAATGGACAATTTTCGGTCCTCACTGGACATGAACTCTGAGCACCAGCTACTTCTCCCTTCCTGCAATGTCTTTTTCTGGCTCCTGGCTTCTCAGGAGTGGGCTTCGGAGCTACCACTCTGGGACTTCTCATTCCTGCAATAACCCTCAGCTCCAGCTTCACCTGGAAGACTGAGGTGGATGATGGAAGAGATCATTCCATTCACTCCCACAGACTCCTTTATCCTGGTGACTCCTAAATAAGTCATCTAACCAGGCCTCCTGCCCATGTTCTAAATGCACACATTCGTCCCCTCCATGCAATCAATATTTACTAGGGTCAGACTGTGAGCCAAGAACAGTGGTAGATGCCTGCCATGTGGACATAGCAGGCAGGGTTTGTGTCCTCATAGTGTGTGTCATAGAGTGATGCTGAGGCTTATGTAACCACACAAAAATAAATTACAACATGAACAAGATTTACACAAAAAAGGACAATGGCGTGGGCCAATGGAGTCTCGTCTGGTCTGGGAGGTAGGAAAGGTTTCTCTGAATGAGTGACACTTCAGCAGAAATTTTAAAAGGCTATGTAGGAGATTGCTAACATTCCAGGAACCAGAAGGAAACGGGCAGCTGACACAGTAAGATGATGTCGGCAGGCAGGGGCCGAACTAGTTGGGCAATGTCACGTGTTATCTTACAAAGGAAGTATATCTTACAAAGGGTGTATATGGTGTAACTGAGTGTGACGGAGAGGCTTGACTGGGACGTCACATTCCTCTGCTCACTCCTTGGTGATAAGGGCAGGCACTGGTCCTGTCCTCTGTCTCCTCACCCTCCTCGTTTCAACGTGCCACCTCCAGACATCCCGATGCGTGGATCTGTCAGACATGCTGTATGCCGAGTAGAGGGCCTTTTGCTCCATCACAGCTGTCTGACTTGTTGTAAAATCAAGAGGAGACACGAAGGGTCTTCTTACCCCACACCATGATGTTGACACCGAGTACCTGTTTTCACGTATTTTGGGTATGTACCCAAGAACAGAACTGCTGGGTCATGTGGTAATTCCACGTTTAAGGATCTGAGGATCTGCCCAACTGTCTTCCATGGCAGCTGTACCATTTATATTCCCACCAGCAATCTACATGGATCAAATTTCTACACTCTCACCAAAATGCTATTTTCCATGTTTTTTATTACAGCCATCATAGTGGGTGTGAAATGGTGCACTAATAGATTTTTAAAAAAGAAATGTTATTCATTTTTGAGAAATATATACACATGGTCCAAATTTGAAAATACAGAAAAGGTACCGGGTGAAAAATACTACCAGGTTTTATAACTCCTTCCAGAGAAATGATACACTCACACACATATGCAAAGCTGTGTTGGTTAAAAAAAAAAAAATCAAACATCTATCACTGGTTCTATGCTCCCATCTGATACCTTTTAAAATTAATGTTAACTGGAAAAAACTTATTTATTTAAAACTATATGACCTTGCTTAAAAAAAAAATTTGGTGAAATGAGAGTAAAGCAAATATTCAATGTTATTAATTAAAATGCTTAATTGTAGCTATGGAAGGCTCCTGAAGACAACCAGTGCCATCGGTCCTATCATTAGTGAACAGGCCGGCTAACGGCAGGATGCGAAGTATAGGCTTCATGGCCAAGAGCTGCACCTCCAACTTTTGGCTGCATGGAAGCAACAGGACCGTATGGCTCACATATCCAGGTAAAGACATTAACGTTGATGAAAACCTGAGGGCACACTTACAGGCTGACACATAAATGTCACCTCCTACTGTATGCTAATCATACTTTATGACCAGGTGAACAAGTTTTTAAAAAACCTCAGCTTTACTGAGGTATAACTGATACTTGAAATGGTAAGATATTTAAATGTGTACATGTTTATCCAAATCCATAGCTGTATACCTAAAAAGGGTGAAATTTTATTGTGTATGTTATACCTCAATAATGCTGACTTTGACTGAAAGAAAACTCAGTCTAAAACACTCAAATGTCCACTCTGACCTCTGTCCCACCCTCCTGGGGACCGGTGGTGGGCGAGCACAGGTGCTCCGTGTGCCACAGCCCAACCGGGCGGAAGGGACAGGCCCACAGGCCTCTGCTGGTGTCCTGCTCCTCTGGCTAAGCCTGAGGCAGGGTGTGGGTGTCACCGACACTGGCTTTCTCCAGCACCCTCTGTGGGGCTTCTTCAGAAGCTCCCCGGGCCACCCCACCGCACAAGTCCTGTCCTGGGAGAGCCACTCTGTCTCCCCTCCAAGCCCTCCCACTCTCTTGCCACTGCTCTGTACTTCTGCGTTTGGTCTGTCCTGGGTCTCAGCACAATGACTCAACCTCGATTCTCTTTCAAAGTACACACCTGAACCCATGAAAAAGCCACATTTCTCCAAACGGAAAGGTGGGCCACCGTACCACCCCACTTGCTCTCTACCCTGCCATTTCACTTCTCAAATAGGTAGACGGGCTGCCTAAGCAGACGTTCCACCCAGAAACAAGATGCCAGCATCTTCTTCCTAGATGCACCTTCAATCTTTTGGAGCCACTCTCGTAGTTTCGGGGTTCCTTAGTGATAGAGGGAAAAGCCACTCTGCTTCTCATTAGACTAACCCCTTCAACGACTGTTCCTGACCAGGATCAGGGGAAACGCCCTTTGCTGGCCAAAGCAGGACTCCCACGAGGAACGATGGTGGTTTCCCTTCTCGTGACTGAAGTGACATGTAAACTACACACAAAGGTTCACAGGTCTACTTACCCTACTTCATAAGATGCTAGGCCCTCCTTGACTAGCTGGTGATTAATGCTGGTAGGAGTCATCTCAGGAGCACCGAGAGAATCGAAAAGCTCAACTAAGAGCACATTATCTTCCAGAATTTCTGTAAAACCATTAAGACTAATTTGGTGAAAGAAAGAAATGTTACAAAATATACTAAATTAAACAATTAAAAAAACCTGGAAACCTAATTTCCTTCATTTTGCATCCATGAGGTATTTGCTGAATAATGTCAAAATCTCAGTCTAGGAGTAGCAGGCACTAAAGAATGGCCAACGCTTTCTACAGCATATACAACTTTGTAAAATGTTCATTTTGAATTACTGTGTACTGTTCTATAATGAATCAAAAGCAGTTTAAAGCTTTTAGGTTCAGAAAGATATAAACTGACATGTATTTCATTAAAAAATTATTCTTTTGTGTTTTTATACAGTTTCATGGGATTCAACCAAGTTCCAGAGGACAAAAGAAATGAATAAAAGTTAATTCAGCTTAGAGATTATTTGAGAAGGTTTATGGTTTTCATAACAATGGCACAAAGTTTAAAACAGAAAAAGCTCAATCTAGAACTCTTAACTGGAATTTTTTCCATCCTTCTGATTTTAGGACAAGCCATCTAACTTAATTTCTTCTAGAAACCAATTTGGCTGCTGATTAGATCTATTTCTTTAACTAAACCAAGAGTTAGCTGAGAGTGAAGTTTACATCTCATATGCTCATTCACTTATTACGGCAGTCAGCATAGCGAGCCTGCTCGATAAGTATCTGCGTAGACGACAGAAGAATTTAAGTAGCACGTACTTCCTTCCACGCACTGGGATCGGTTTATGCCTCCACCTCCAGGCCAGTGGTACCCAACCTTTGTGGTACCAGGGCCCGGTGCTCCCATGAGAATCTAATGCCTGAGGATCTGAGGTGGAGTTGAGGTGGTGATGCTGGAGCTGAGGAACAGCTGCAAATACAGATGAAACTTCACTGGCCTGCACGCCACTCACCTCCTGCTGGGTGGCCCAGTTCATAATAGGCCAGGACCGGTACCAGTCTACAGCCAGGGGTTGGGGACCCCTGTTCTAGACATCAGTAGTTGGTAGCAGCCGATCAGAATGATTCCAAATAAAAAGATAAACTGTTACCAGCAGTAACACCCTATATCATTTAGTCTTAAGAATACATATTAGAAAACCTTTTCAAGAACTTAAAATCATTTCTACTTTTCAATGGATCAGCTATATTATCTAGAAACAAAAGGCTAATAATCAAGTAAAGCTGAGCCTCAACCACCTCTGATTTCCTTACTTCCCATCTCTCATGTCCCCTTCTGTCCTTTGTCCTTTCTCCCGCATCAAGTTCTTGGTTCCAACAGGGCCAGCCCTCCAGTGTTCTGTCTTCACCCCCTCCCTCCTCTGCTCCTAACTGAAATGTAAATGTCCCTTGCTTTATAAGGTAACCATACTTGTTAATGTGAGGCTCCCATTCTCATCTGGAGGTTCACTTTATTATAACTGTCTTGAACTCTCGATCTCATTGCTGTGCAGGTTAACAGGGAAAGTTACTTTAAGTAGAGCAGGGCCTCTGGCAGTCCTTAAATCAAATTACCTAGGTTGATAACTATGGTACGACCAGGATTTGGATGTGCTTGGTACAATTAAGTGAGAAAGAAAGAAACCCAGGGAGTCGAGGTCTTGACGGGTTGTCCATGGGAAGGGACATTCAGGGAGGAGCTGAAAACCAACAGAATAAAACACAAGGAGAGCTGGGAGCAGAGCTGTCCAGGTTAATGCTGGCTTGAAAATAGGGGGTCCCGCGAGGGCTCCGTGGCCCTGAATTTATAGCTCCTTGAAGAGGAGCCAGTTGTGAAAATTCTGTAGACTAATGCAATTTCTCTAACCATGTTCCTCAACATAACTATTTCTACAGAACACTCTCCTGTATCAAAGTGAGTACTGATCATAGATATGCCGTCATTTCTAGGTTATGTGACCTTGAGCAGCTAACCTCTGAGCTTCAGTTTCCTCAGGGTAAAACAGGCTAATAAACTTATGATGGCTGAGTTCATAGAATGATGGTATGACAAAAGTAAAAAAAATGAATATAATAAAAATGACCCTTACATGTGCCATAAATCAACTCTAAGTAAACCTAGTCTGCGTATCCTGCACGGGCACTCGCCACAGCCCATGCTGGTCACAGCTCTGGAACACAGCAGGACACCAGATAAAAGCATTCCCAAACCTCCTGTCCAAACCCCTTGGAAAGAGACGAATGTCAGAATTCTTCTGAGAAAAGTTCCATGTTCTGTAACATCGTCAGTGGGTCGGGGCAGCAGCCACAGGCAAGCATCACCATCTCCAAGTGGCCCAAGGGCATATCTTGGAGCAATGATGTTTTGTCACAGTGTCAATGACATGCAGCAGGACATGACTGGTATACACTGTGTGACCTATGGAGAAACTGGTTTTGTTCTATGCTGTTTCTCTTAAAGTCACAGAACCTAGCTATGACGTTAGGAGAGGACTCACTCTCTGTGTGAATAATCGCTGTAAAGGGGACAAGGACCACACACATCCTCATGGCGATTCACATCAGGTTTTGCCATTAACTTCTAGTTTTTACAAGTTGTTGGCCAGTGTCAGCCTAGGTCTCAGACTCAAAATATCCAAAAAGAAGTTTCTTCAAAACATGCTGAAAGCCTGAATTCATTGAAGTCAAATGAAAGAAAAAACAAACAAAAACTACTTGCCAGTTATGTCCCACTTCCTCTCACTTTCCTGCCCCTTAAATGCTGGCACCTATCATGTAAAACCTGGACCAGAGCCCTCACAGACATGCAGAGAATAGTCAGGGGAGCCGGGCCCCGGCCTCTGGGCTCTCGACAGGCCACCAAGAGTGACCTGGTCTTTACCGGCGCTCTCTGCCTCATGCGCTGATTTCAGACCCTAGAGCCTACAGAAGATGTTATTCCATTTTATCTAATTTCGATAAATATCATCTCTCACTGTTCTTACTGATGATGTACTGAATCAATTCATAAGATTTGGAGAATGTCATGTTATTCTCATTTAAAACTATGTATAAACACATAGCAAAAAATAAAAATGAAAATAACTTACTAATGACTGAACATGTCATAAATTTATCTTGAGTCTTTTCTTCAAATTTTTCTTTAGCTTGCTCAGTCCACTGTGTTGTCCTTTTACATGGTTCAATATAGGCCAGCTTACATTTAATTGCCTGTGTCAAACAAAATTGCACCATTAAGAAAGTAAGCTTAATTTCTAGTTATTCTAGAATTAAAATAAAGTTTTATGTGTGCTCAAACTAAACTTTGTTTGAATTTAATACACATTTAGAAAATAAATGTGCAAAGATGTCTATAACAGTACTTTATAAAATGCAAATAATTAGAATCAAGAGCGTATTTGGTTGAATGAGTTATGTACTCAGATACTGGAATAATAAGCATTCATTAAAAGAATCACAGATACTTATGTTACATGTTAAATGAGAAATGCAGGTTACAGGACTATATATATTCTAATCCCATAATTGTTCAAGACAGAAGATGTATCTTAGAAGTACATATTTCAAAAACATTGAATAATACTAAGTGATTCCCCTTGTTTTGCTCATCTATATTTTCAAATTTTTCCTATAACATTCTATCCATTTTTAAAATGAAAAATATTGCTCAATAACAATTCAAATGCCATAGGAGTATACGAGTAAAATAATAAGCCCCTTAACCTTGCTTATTGATGGGGTGGGGGAGTCCAGGGGCAGGATATCTTTTCTTACTCTTCTAGACATCACTCTTTCTCCTGCCATATTATATACACTTGAACGTGAATGGGGTCACAGTAAAAGGATGTCAGTGATGAGCTTTTTTCACATGTCACACTCTCACCATATTATGTAGGTATTGTAAAACAGCATTAAATGCTGCCGACCAGGAAGTACTGACAGACACAAACGTGCACACACACATGTACACACACACGTTTATAGTTAACGCTTATCTGCTGAGACATGCACGCTATTTTTTGAACAGCAACAATTCTCTATAGCCCTGCAACAGACATTATTTATAGACAGAAATGGTAAACAGAAGATTCCTAAGGCAAAAGTGACTTCTGAAGCGACTTTTACGTATATGCTAAAGTTCCAACCCTGTGAGTCACAGTAAGATTACCTTCTCTGGGGGATTCAGAAACTCATCCTTTATTTTACGCATTTCTCTAAGTGTTATTTTTGCAGTATTGCCAAAGTCTACATATTTAACTTCAACTTCACGATGTCCAGGCAATCCTTCAAAAATTATGAAATTAGAAATCAAAAACTTGGAAAGAACAGAGAGAACTATCTAGTAAAATGTAGAATAATCTATAGTCAACTAGATTAGAACACTTTTATGTTCAACATACAAATTTAATTTATGTTTCAAATGTAAAAAAATTTCTAATATGTGAATTTTAAAAAATCAACCATAATGCATAGTTGTGAAGCCTTGGTGAATGAGAAACTAGCAAGATATCCGAAGGATAACCAAAATCAGGGTAACAAAATAACGAACAAGTGCTCGGTGTTATGGTCTAAAAGAAAAGAACTGGGCTTTCAGTTTGACTGGGTCAGAAGCCTAGTTCAGTCACCTGGATTTCATATGACTCTAAGCAAGCTAATTAACAGCACTAATATACTACTCTGAGCAAGTGACTTTTTCTCTACAACCCTCATTATTTTATCTGTAAAGTGGGCATATCAAAAGAATCAAATATTGTTAATAAGACTATTTTTTTTTTGCGGATTCACCAACTTAAAGTACTTTGCAAAGCACCAAGCACAAAGCAATCATCTAATAAATGTTTACTGTTAGTCAACATAGGTGATCAAACAAGGCAAAAGATTTAACTATTAAACTAAAGATTCATGTCCCGACCCACGGAACCTAGTTATTCGTGGGGGCGAGGAGGATCCAACCTGAGAAAAACGGGCGAGAAAAAGGAGCGGAGGCAAGACAGTATTCTGATCAAGCCTCCAAATTTTATTACAAAATGGGGATATATATATACAGAGAGGGAGGGGTTAGAGAGATACTTGTAGGCAGGGGATTGGTTGAGGGAAGGGGTGGTATAGCGTAGCGTGATCTGATAGGGGCGTTCAAGTGGGGGGAGGTGACGTGAGGGGTAGGCGGTGCGGATGTCTTGGCGCGCGTGGGCTTTCAGCTAATCACCAGGAAGTGAAGCAGGAACCTTACGGGCCGTGGCCATTTTGCTTCTCCCGTGCGGCTCCCAACAGATTCACTCGTATGATAATATCTAACTTAAAAGTTTTTTTTCAATTTCATTTTGGTGAATATTGTGAAAAACAAGCAATGACAGATCTCTATGTTAATCTAGTCTCTATATTTTAAGGATACCAAAGAAACCTCTGGAAGTTTCAAATATATTGAAGTTTGAATGAAGACCTATCACAAACTGACCTTTTTATAAATGCTCAAAATAACTTCAGCTTCTCTCACACGTATGTACAGTGCAACTAAACTTGTTGCCATCACTTTCAAATTTAAGGAACAATACAGGGCACATATGAGAAAGTACAGGCGTCCTTTGCTCCTTGACAGAAGTGAATACAGGTGGAACAACATGGTACTCTAGATGCCACTTCTAACAACTCAGGCCCTAGTAGTAGGTATCGGTGGCAATTGAGGAGACACTTGTCATTTTAAGTGCACGGTGAGAGGCAAGGGAACCTCTCCCCACTTCCCCCAGCAGACTTCATGCTAGAAGGAGATTCTCAACTACACCTTACATTCCTCTGGTCTCTGAATGAAGATGCAAAGAAACCCACAGGTGTGGGATAAAATTTAAAGAGCATTTTTTTACCCACTTCACTGATCATGCATGAGAGGAGAGTCAGGAGACATGGAAGGTCTCAGAATTTATCTACCATTTATTCTCTCGGAGGAAACAATCAGAAGATGCTCCACCAAAATAAGGGAGAAACCTAAGAGGTAAACATGGGATCCCGAAAACAAGGGGTCTCACACAGGAGAACACTGAAGTGTATTGCCAAGTAAAATAAATTCCCAGAATAACAAAGTGTAGTAAGCCTAGGGGATGAGCAGTCTAATTGAAGAAGATGGAAAGGTGTGTTCACCATTAAAAAAAAATCAAACTGACACTATCTGAAAGTCTAATCATGTGTAAAACTGTTTTGAAGTATTAAGAAGTTCTATCCATAAATTAAAAGAACATAAAGCGAAAAGCCAATGCAATTCTTAACTCAGAATTAAATAAAGTATACTTTATGGCTTAGCAGTGAAAATATTTACATAGAATATTAACTAAAAATTTTCAGACAACTATGGCTGCTAAGGAGGGGACAAAAGAGCTGTAAGAAAGCTAAAACTTATCTATCGTATGATAAATAATATGAGATTGAAATATCAACAAGGTATAACATTATTTAGAAGAAATAACACCAAAAGAAACAGCTGAAAGAATTAAAAGTATTTGTCTTTTAGAAAGAAAGTGGAGTGTAAGTCATTTAGCATTATTTAACATTTTAAATAAGGCAGACATTAAAAAACAAAAAAAGTTAAGTCCTAGTCAAATCAAATGAAACCTAAGGGGCCAGAGAGTCATCTCCCAACATTATCACTAGCTTTCTCAACACAGACAACAGAGAAAAACAGTAAGACCAAATATTACAACCACCCCGATTCAATCTGCACCAATGCAAATGGCAGCAGTTTTTAAGCATAGCATTTCCCTGCAGAAATAGCATGCAGCTTCCTACCAATAACTTTTGCTCGGTACCAAACTCCATCTTCAAATTTGGCTACACAGGCTTGATCTTGAACTGGACAGAGGATTTCCAGATTTTCCCCATCTTCACTTTTGTAGAAATCTTCAATTGACTTTAATAGAAATAAAAAATCCAGGCTCTCTATCTAAGAAATAAAGGGATTAAAACACTGCAGTTTCAGAGACACTTAAAATTTAAATGTTTTTATTATAGGCACTGCTCATAAAATTAGGAAATTGTAGAATAGGAATTAGACATAAATCAATTGTTATATAATTTATATTCTAAATATTTTAGTTCAGAAGAATTATATAAAGTTAGCACATATATACATAAAACATTTTAAGAATTACATTCCTCCAGGAATCTTAAGTGTATGTCCTTCTCGGTATTTTACGACACACAGACACTTTTCATGCTTTTGTTTTTATAAAAAATGAGGCCACACCATTCATACACTTTGGTAGCTTGCATTTTTCTATCAATTCTCACTTCTCTATTTTGGTAAGTGTTCCTAGTAGTATGTCTAGACCATATTGAGATTTCCCTGACCGACCGAACTGGTGTTCAGTCCAAGATCACACATTGTATCTGGCTATCTCAGTAAGTCCAGTGCAGCGTTCCTTTTTAAAAAAAAAAATGACTCTATGTTATTGAAGAGAGTCTGCTATTTTTCTGCAGAACGACCCGTTCTTTCAATTTATGTGGTCATGTCCTCATGCTATTATTTAGCTTGTTCCTTCATTGAGTAGAGTCTTTCCCCTGAATTTCCCCAAAGCTGAAAGTTATATCTACAGATGTGATGGATTTAAGCAACCCTTTTTAGTTAGAATACATCATAACTAAACCTTTTGCCACATCAAAAGACATAACATTACTGAGTCACCATGAACATGCTAAGACGCGCCTGTGGACTGGAGGGATGATTCTGGCTCCTCCCTCAGACGGCTGTGCCCCGCGGTGGCTGTGCCCGTGGTGGCCACCCAGTAATTTCATGTGCTACTTTGGCCTCATATGGATGTCCAGTTTCCTATCAACCATCCATATAATAATTTTAAAGTGAGATGAAAAAATGTTAATAATTTCAGTAGGATTTATGAAATAACTGCATTATTGATTAAAATACAGCTATCATTAAGTGGGACTATTTGGTCACTTTAAAACACAGTTCCCAAAGTTCCTATAGTACCTAAGACATAGCTCTTAAAACAAAATCAAAGATAAATGGTTATTTATCAAAATACTAATTCTTAAGGTTAAAAAATATTTTAAAACATACCTCAACTAACAAAAAATTAGGTTTTTCTTTTTTGTGAACATAATAATGCATATGGAAATTTTCTGAATCTCTCTTTTCTTGTTATTTCATTTAAATTTAAGAACTACTTTAGACTTTCAGAACTTTTATTTCTAAGTACGTTATTCCTATTCTTTCATTAACAGGTTATCCAACATGAACACTGAAAAATTCGACAGAATGACAATCAGCAAAATGGCTGACTAGGAAGCTACAAGCTATTGTTCTCCCACAGAAACACTGGAAAAAAAATCATCTGAACCAATTTTGTCAAAGCTCTGGAAAACAGCCAAAGGTTTACAGTAAGCAAGCAAACATCCAAACGCATTCAAGGAAAGCTCTGTCTAAACATTTGCTGAATACAAGCTAAAGGAATAGTGATCACACAGAAGGAATATTTTTTTGCAAAAATTGTTTAGAAAAGTTACAATAACTGACAACTATAGTTTTCGACAACAGAAGAAAAATCCAGCAAACCCAAAGTGAGGAGAAGGAATCAGATTTTCAGAAGGCACACAAAGAAACAGGAAAACATGACTCATTCAAAAGAATAAAATAGAAACTGCCCTGAGGAAGCCCAGATAGTGTTCTTACTAGATAACAACTCAAGAATAAATGTTTTAAATATGCTCGAAGAGCTAAAGAAAAACTTGGACAAAGAACTAGAAGGAACCAGGAAAACAAAGGACAAAAGAGAGAGAAGTTATAAAAAGAAATTGAACAGAAATTGTGGAGCTGAAAGTACAAAAGCTGAAATGAAAAATACACTAGAAGATTCGAAGATTCAAGAACAGATATGAGAAAGAATCAATGAATTGAAGACAATTTAAATTATTCAGGGAGAAGCAGAAAGAAAAAGAATGAGGTGGACAAGAGACTAAGGGACTTGTGGGACACCATTAAACACAAGAATATATGCATTATGGGAACCCCAGAAAGCACCCAGAGAGAGAGGAGCAGAAAGATTATTTGAAAAAATTTGATGAATCTACAAATCCAAGAAGCCCAATGTTATGGGTTGAACGGTCTCCCCCCCAAGACAGTTGAAGTCATAATCCGCAGTGGTGCAGAATGTGACCTCATTTAGAGAGAGTCTTTACGGAGATAATCAAGTTAAAATGAGGCCATATGGTAGGCCTGAATCTCATATGATTAGTGTCCTTATTAAAAGGGGTAAAATGGGCACAGAGACACACACACACACACAGGAGAACATGTATAGAAATGAAGGCTGAGACTGGGGTGAGGTAGAAGCCATGGTACACCAAAAACATCCAGCTAACCATCAACGCCCAGGAGAAAGGCACGGAACAGATTCCCACTCACAGTCCTCAGAAAGAACCGACCCATGTGACAACCTGATCTTGCACTTTCAAGCCCAGACCTATGAGACAGTAAATGAATGCTGTTTAAGCCACTTGTGGGGCTTTGTTATGGCCGTACTAGGAAACAAATTCAAATTTTGATGCTGGAAAGTAGGCTTTTACTGTAACAAACACCTACAATATGGGAAAGGCTTTGGAACTGAGAAGCTGGTAGAGGAGAAAGAAGTGTGAGGTGACGGAACAAAAAAATCCAGATTGCCTCGAAAAGACTCGTGGTAGGAATATGAACATTACAGGTGCTGCTGGTGGGCTCCCAGACAGAAGTGAGGGCTGTCCTCATTACACAGGGGTGGGGAACGGGGTGAACCGCGCTCCGCTGGATGGAAATCACACTTGGACACCAACTGAGGAGACCTTAAGCAAAGTGTTGAAGGTGCTGCCTGCTTTCCCTGCTGCTTACGATAAAATGTGGGAGGACAGAGATAAGTTGGAAGAAAGAACTGCTAAACATAAAGCACCAGAACTTGAAGAGCTGGAAAACTCTGACTATCCACACTGTGAAATATGAGGAGGCGTGTTCAGGCGAGAACACCAGGGGTGTGGCTGGACACTGTTTTATGAAATAACTGCATTACCGATTAAAATAGAGCTATTATTAACTGGGACTCAAGAAACTACAGTCGTGGGTCCAATCAGTCTCCTCAGCAGATACTCTACCAGCTTCAACTGCAGGGGACAGAAATGGACACGAATGAAGGAGGGCTGCTGGACTGGTGGGATTCTGGTGAGCTGATAGAGCTACTGGCCATGAATGTGTGTTATCTTCTAAGAAACAGGAAGAATGACCCTGAAGGTGGTTCAGAGGCTGGTGTGTCTGCCACTGCCACCATGGGCCCAGAGGGCACACACTTGAGAAGCAGGCCTATGTCCTTCTCTGTTCCAGGGGGTGAGGACAACTCCCCAATTCCAGTGGGTGAAGCTGCTGTCAGGGCTGAGGGGGCAGGGCCACCACCCCAGTGGGACAGAAGGACAGAGCATCCAGCCAAAGAGGATTATTTTTAAGTCACAGGAATCTAACAGAATTTGCCCTGCTAGGTTTCAGACTTGTTGTCTGTTTTCAGAGATTCAGAGATGCAAGGAATTCTGCCCCAGTTTCAGTGACATCCAATTCTTACCTATACCTGATCTAGATGAGCTGAGCTGATGCTGGAATGACTAAGACTTCTGGAATGTTAAGATGGGGTGAATGTATTTTGCACGTGTGAAGAAAAATAATTTTTGATAGAACAGAGAATGAACTGTCATGGATTGAACCGTGTCCTCCACTCAAAATCTGTTGAAGTTGCAACATTTTCGGAATGGAACCTGAGACACCTGCTTGGAGGCAGGGTTTTTACAGCAGTTATCGAGTTAGAAAAGGTCTTATGTGGGATCTAATTCAATATGACTGATGTCTGTATTACAGAATTGAGACAGACAAGTACACAGAGACAATGCCATGAGGAGAAGGTGAGGAGATCAGGATGATACACTAAAAAGAGTGTTGCCAAAGAATGTTGTGACTACCAGCAAACACCCACATCTAGGGGAGAAGCATGGAACAGATTTTCCCTCTCATACCTCAGAAGGAACCAACCTTGCCAACACCTTCACCTTAGACTAGACTCCAGAACTGTGAGACAATAAACTTGTTGTTTAAACCATCCAGTTTGTGGTATCTTGTTAGAGCGGCCCTAGGCAGTTGATACATTCAACAAACCCCAAGTAGGATAAACCTGCAGAGAGATGCACTGAGATGCACTAAAATCAAGTTGTCAATAGCCAAAGACAGAGAGAGAATCTTGAGAGCAGCAAGAAAAGCAGTGGCTTGGCACATAAAAGGGGTCAGCAATATCGCCAGAATAGTATTACAATCAAGTAATTCCACTTCTCATTATATGCTGCAAAGAACTGAAAGCAGACACCCAGACACGTGCACATCCATGTTCATAACAGCGTGGACACAGTAGCCAAAAAGCTGAAACGATCCAGTGTCTGTCACCAGATGGATAAACAAACGTGGCGTATACATATGATGAATATTATTCAGACACAAAAAGGAATGAAATTCTGATATGAGTTACAGCATGTAAACATTATGCTCAGTGAAATAAGGCCGATACAAAAAAAAAAAGATGGTTAGTTTTTCACTCAAGAGGTACCTAGGCTAGGCAAATTCATAGAGAAAGAGTAGCACAGAGGTTACCAGACTAAGGGGAGGGGCTACGGGGAGTCGCTGTGGGTAGGGACAGAGCTTCTGTTTGGGAAGATGAAGAGTCCTGGAGGCGGACGGTGGGGACAGCTGCACAGTGTGAGGAATCTGCTTAGTGCCCCTGAACTGTGCACTTGATGGTTAAATTTTGTTATATGTGTTTTACCTCAATATAAAGCACTAAAAATATTCAACAAAAGACAGACGTGTAAGTTCTACTTCAGTGCTGCCCAAACCGGCGGGTCCCACCAATGTCGGGGGTGGCAGCTCAGCGTGGTGTGGTGTCTCCATGGCCTAGGTCCACCCAGACTCTGCCCCTCCATCCTGTGCAGCCTCAGGCCAGCCGCTCCCCGCCTTAGGTTAGTCTCCACACCTCAGTGATGATAATGGTGTCTCCCTCATCGGACTGCTGTGAACACTGAGTTAATTCACACACAGCATCATGGCCCTTAGAATATGTTAATTCACATAAAACGCTGACACAGACAGATCAATAAGATGAAATTGTTGTCAGAAGCCATCAAACCCATCATTCACACATCCAAAATTTAGTATCAAATGCCTTTCATCTGAAACTCTTTGGTGTTCAAATTCAGAAAATTATCTAATAATAGTGAGCCCTGAGACACACATGATCAGAAACAGGTTTCATCATTGTTTTGTCGGCTCCACGTGCCTTCCTAATCACTATAGCAGACCCTTGAACATGGGTCTGAAACTGCACAGGTCCACTTATGTGCGGATATTTTTCAATAAATAAGTGAAAATATTTTTGCTTCTTTGTGATTTTCTTAGTAAAATTCTTTCTCTTACTTACTTTGCTGTAAGAACACAGCATATAATACATGTATGAAACATGTTAACTATTATCGGTAAGGCTTCTGGTCAACAGTAGGCTGTTAGTAGTTAAGTTTTGGAGGTACCCCGCGAGGTTCAAAGGTTGACTGCAGACTTCAGACAGTAGCAAGAAACGTTTACACATTACACAGCCATCACAGTCCTTTGCCTCCACATGTCACTAGCTTGCATGATGAAGAATTCCTTCAATTTACTGTGAATCACATGAATTTCTTATTTCAAGTTGCAGCTTCTAAGAAACTTAAAACTACAGATGGTTCACAATGGTTTGTTTGCTCTAAAATTCACACTGGGCACTCACTGTCATACATTTCCACTTAAAAATTTGCAAAGGAACACTACATACTTACCAATTGAAGATAGAAATCAGTAGGGCTATTTATATGACAAACCATAACGGAAACATCTGTCATTTCTTTAGGCAAAACAGGTGGATAATAGTGTAAAGTCATATTTTTTTCAGAGTGACTTCTTGGTGATTGTGACCTAAACCTAATTAAAAGCATAATTAATAGCATAAGCAAGAGCCATTTTCTTAAAGTCTCTCTTCTCTCAGTGACTTAATTTGAAAAAATAAAAAAACCTTGGATATTTACTGATTTATCTACTGAGTATTCCCATTCCAATTTCTGTCTTCAAACTTATAACACTTCTTGGTATTGTTTCTAATTATCAAACCACGGTAAAGATGATGTCAAGTCTCACAGCTCAGTAATTAACCTTCCAGTCTGCGTTGAACACTCTCAAGCTGGACCTGCAGGTTCTACTCTAAGTCTCCTGGTCTCCAGCAGCACCCGTCAGGCCAGCTGAGGGTCTCTGCAGCCTCTGCCAGCTCCAAGACCGCTTCTATTTGTCCAGGATGGAACCGAGCTGGTCCACTGCCAGAGCTGTGTAACTGCTCACGACAGAGTTGGTATCCCCATTTCTATGGTTACTTAGTCACTTCCCATCATCAGGAGGAAAGGACCTTTAAGTATCAAGGTTCACACATTAAATAGAGCAATTAGAAAATTTAAGTCAGAAACTGATAACTACAATTCCTGAAACCCTAGTGAAGCTGCTTGTGAAGTTATCGAGTCTAAAAAATGTTCAGTATCTACAAAGAGTGTCTATTTTGAGCTACCATAATTTCTTAATTTCCTAAAATCAAATGATCTGAATGTAGCTTTCAGAGACAACTGTAATTAGAAAGCTGACGGCAGTATTTTTAACTTCCTGGAGTATGCTAAGGTTCACTTTAGAGCCTGTAATTTTTAAAAGTAAAACCTACTATTCCAATTTATAGCTATAATCTCATAAAGATAACTAAGTGACCTACCTTGCCAGCTCCATGAAAACGAGTGCGTCTCTAAGAGACACAGGCATGTCGCTGCTTATCTTGTTGGCTGGTGGCTTCTGCAGATCCACAATAAGCAAGCCATCTTCTTCTCTAAAAACTTTCATCAAGACGGCCTTGTTATTTACCATTTTCAAAAATTCTACTTTAGCTTCTTCTCCCCAGCCATCACTCTGTAGAGACAAATAAATTCCAAAGTACTTAGTAACTATAATTAGCTCTAACGGCAAAGTGCTCTGGACTTAGCTTTATACCGACTGGAGTCTGCAAGTCTGAGCAAAGGCACTGCACCAACCTCAGACAGCGAGCAGCGGCCAGGGCTGCCAACCCACGGGCAGCCGACCCACGGGCAGCCGACCCACGGGCAGCCCTACGCGCACAGGATGCACGGCCGCGCTCTGACTGCACACGCAGGCTCGTGGTGTGCACGAGCTGCCGCACTTTAGGGCTCAGTCTCACTTCCGAATGTTATTAGTATGAAGACTATAAAAATTTTAAAACAAAACAAGCATTAGATACGAATTTTTCATCTAAATGATGAAAATCAAAAGGTAAATCTGAAAGTGTAATGGAAGCCATGTAATACAATTAAGATATTCATAATCATCATCAGTTAAATTAGTTCCCATTACTAGCAACATATGAAGTATGTGCTACTTAAACAATAACAAAAATATTCACCCATTGGGAAAAAAATTTTTTTAAGTTAGTATTTGAAACTTTAAGTACCTATACCTAAAGTAAATTTCAAAGGTCAAAACTACACATTCTATAAAAACAAAAAATAAACCATCTTTCTAAAGATTGTATGAGTTACAAAAGTAAAGCCTACTCAGAATAAAAGATAAAATTAAAAAGAAAAAAAACGATCTTACCATTTTCGAGGAAAACACCAGTGCTAATATTTTTGTGTTTCCCCTTTTTATTCACGTATCCATCCTTTCAGTTATCTGTTGAATGCCTTCTATGTGCTATACCTAGCTAAGTGCTGGAATTATAATAAGCAAAGACACAGCCCCCTACTTTCACAGACTTCATAACTGCTTAACATATATTCTTACAATGCAATTCCTGTCTCCCAGGAGTTTTCAATCTTGCTGGGGAATAAATGAAATGAAGCACAATGCAACATGGGCTATGAATAATGCACAGTGTCATGGAGATAGTGAAGAAAGGTTTAGAAACACAAACCACACCATATTTTAATCAATCTCTCCATATTTACTGACTCTGAAGTTCACTGGTTGACGTGGACACCTCACCTTTTCGGTTTCCCATTAAGAATGTTTCCAGTTGTGGAAACTGAAGCTCATTTCCTCTTTACAGTACCTGCTGGTTTATTATGCAAAACTGTATTCACTAAGAGAACTCGTGATTGGAACTACACCCAACACCCAGCAATCTGACTAGCAATACCTAGCTAAAACTGGAATAGTTAACTTTCACTTACTGAATTCTGTGGAACAATGTCCTTCAATGAGCACGGCTGTGCTAGTGGCTGGATGTCTTTCAGAAGCCCTTCAATATACTGTTCAGTCTTCCTCAGCACCAGACACAAGTCATTCGGTGTTATACGCTGCTCGGTAATGTGTTCTGAACCCACCCGGGCATCACCAACTCTAGGAAGAATTCAAGTAACATCTATTGAAAATAATGCTTCAAACCTAAACTTGCTTTCCCCCATAAAAGGCATGCATCTCTAAAGATAGTCTCCTTAAGCTAAATCTTCTAGGAAGTTACATTCTAATTCATACCTCATTACCATATACATTTAATCTAGCTTTTATAAGCAAAGATGTTGTTTCTATTAAATCTCAATCGCCTTTATCTGAATTGTCTTTCATGCATATCTATTCCGTTTAAACTTAAAGGGGATAATGATGCCTCTAACTAGAAATCTATTGATGCATAGAGCTATAACCATTAAATAGTGACCATGCTATAGTAAATACTGGTCCTTATGACAGAATCATTTTAAGTTTGTTTTCTTTATCTAGAACACTGAGGGAAAGATTTTTGATTACCTTCAGTGAGCTAGACACTATGCCATTTTAACATTAATGAAATTATAGAAATCTGATTAAAAATTTCACTCAATCACCCTGCAGCTAATTGTGACACTTTATTTAAAAGAATTACTTTTGTGCACCATCATTCCATGCTTTGAAGCAACACAAAAGAGTTAAGTTTGTATACATCAAAAAGCTCCTTTTCCAAGCTCCCCATCTAGTAACACTGATAATACTTTAATAGTAAGACAAATTATAGAGCAAAATAAGAAATTTATGTCTTACAAGTAAAGAATGATAAATTATTCCTCTCTACTCTTTCCCAATTTCCTTTATTCTTTAGCATCTACCCCCCGCCTCCATCACAAGTTTCTAAGCAGGCCAGGGACACACACATGATCATTATAAAATACCATACCCCTCGACAATTAGGACTTCAGAATTTCCAAAATCTACCATGAATATCTGTATTAGTGCAACTTCATAGACTGAGAGTTTGGTTGGACTAGAACGTTTTCTAATATCTTCATTTTCTATCGGAATTAATTCAGTGATAACTCCTCGACACCATATTCCATTTTCAATACTATTGATGAATACCATTGCACCTAAATAATGAGGAAGATAGATCATTATTGTTTATGGAGAAAGAATACCTAACAAGCTCTAATTTAGGAATACATACTTTAGTTTTACCACTAAGAACTATTAATTCATCTATCTACTATGTCACATGCTACAAGAAGGATAAAGGCAGTACATTATGATGGTTCCTGTTATGCAGAAACTTATGAGCTAAAAGGGGAGGTAAAAAAGGACTATTCAGCAGTCACTTACTGAAAACCTATGTTTTCATGAACTGTAACCAAGGTGAACGAGACCACCCTGTGATCAAGATGCTCAATAAAGAGACGGGCAAATAAATGACACTCACACACTGTACTTGCAACGGTGCAGCCTCCCCACCCTCATGCACGCATATGCATACACACAGGAATGCACACATCCTAAAACCTGTAGAATACTTTGGTGACATAAAGGAAGAAACAATGGCCTTCTCTTGGTTAAAGGGAGTGAGAGTAAAGAAACAATGAAAGCAGAGTGAAATGCCCAAATTAATATGCAGTGCAGTTCAGAGAAGAGGAAGATGAACGAAGGGCTGAGCAGCAGAGAAAAACCTTGTGGAGGGACCACATGGCTTACACATTCCCAGGAAAAAAAGAGCCAGGAAGAAAGAGGTCTGCACGTGCATGCTTACTATGACCCCGACGCTGTTCTTGGTGCTTCATGTGTGGACTCACTCACTCCCACAACAAACCCGCAGACATGGTGCTTACATCACGCAGGTGAGGAAGCTGGGCAGAGACACTGAAAACCCAGCCTAGGGCCGCACAGCTTATTGGGAGAGATGGGGAGAAGTGGGTCTCAGAGGCCACCCTCCCAAAAGCAAGCTGCTCATGGAGAGGATCCAGTGAGACCTGACCACCGACCACACACACAGGGATGCTATGGAAGCCCTCTGTACACGCTGCTAAAATCAGGACTGTTGGGAGGCACGTCAGGGCAGCCTTCTGAGTTCCACCAAAACCTTTGTTTGCCCTTCAGATTGGTGTTGACCCTTCTCTTAGGCTGATATACCATGTAACCAATATCCTTCATTTTAAACTACATGCTATTAAACCATTCTTTCTTATAACAGATGAGATAAAGGCCTATTGAAGCCATCTGCTGTTCTTTATAATGAAGAACGGGCAGTAAAAGGGAATGAGAGGGCACCCCCCGACAAAGCATCCCATCCCATTCCTTGCCTTATCACTAATTTCTCAAAATATAAATGAGTATTTAAATCATAACTATTCACCTTGAAATAAAAATTATCCTTAATTTAAAATAAAGGATGAATTTCTGGCTTGGAACATTTTCTGAATCTGAGCTATTTGGGGCATGTATTAAATTCTGGAGAATTATTTGCAGCCATAAAAATTTAACTCTACATTTCCCTCCTCTTACATACTTATATTTGTTATTTTTTAAGTTTTTAAATTATTGATTTTTGTCAGAAGTATATGATCCTAGGCGTCTGATATTCTGCTAAGCTGCAGGAGATGCCGCTGTCCTCCAGCATCTTGGCAATTATTCTGTGACATCAACGTTCCTGTGCGGACACTGGGGGACTGTAGTCACACTACCTGGACGTGTCTTAGAGAAATGATTTTCCCAGGAGGTGAGGGGGCAAACTACACAACTCGCACTGGGCTTCGTCTTTTAAAAAACTCACCTCACCCCATAATGGAGCTTTTCTGTATGTCTCACACAGCAGTCAATTTTAAGGTTAAGCTAATTTACCTAAATAAAACTTAACTATGTTAAATAATTCCAAAACTTGTTGCTTGGAGCATAAATCTATATTATAAAAATCTATATGAGTTGGCCAAATATTACAGTATTTACATAAACTTGATATTTTCAATTGGAGTAATGCTTCATACCTAGCTCCAAAATGTCTAAAGGATCAAGGTGTAAGCTTTCAGTGCAAAACCGATTCACCGCCTTTTCCAATACTGTTGCCTCTTTTATTTGTGAATATCTCCGGATGTAGAAGTGGCAAGGATGAATCACATGACTTACAAATACCAGCTCTGGAGAGCCTGAATAAGGATATTTAAACCACGTTAATAAACCACAAGTTAGAGAAGAATTCACAAAAGCTGAATACATTATCCTTTAAAAAACAGGCCTGTGGCACTGCAAACTCCAGCATACTTAGGTCCCACAAGAGTCCAAACCCAAACTCGTAAAACCAGACTGCTAAACAGACTAGCAACCAGAACTTCAAATGTTTAGCAGCAAAATGTGTTAAATAAGTGGAACTGCAGTTCCTGTGGTGGTAGACTGTGAAGTCAGTTCTGTGCTATAAATCCTCTGAATCACAACGAAACTTCACAGTTCATTTTGAATATATTTGGAACTCAGAACCCCACTGACCAAGTTTCTTATACAATCCCCAAACCCTGTTTCATCTATTCTGTCCCCAAAGAACCAATAATGAGCTCCTGGCCACTCTGAATCCCAAATCCTACCATGTTAGAGGTGTGAAAAGATGTCTGAGCAAAGCCTACATGCTGAGCAGCACTAAGGGGAAGAGGTGTGTATTTTTATGGAGGTATTTTTAGGGCGGGCAGAGTAAAAGAACTGTTTTTGTATAGAAAAGTAATTAAGCCAAGTATTATACCTGATATGAAGATCACTGGAGTATAATACTAAGAAAGGGATGAAAAGAATAGAACACCATTCTTTTAATTCCTTTCTTTAGGTATTAATAGATATGCTATATTTTCTATAGAAAAAGGAAGAGTTAGAAAAACAACCCACATGTATGTCTGTTTATGCATAAAGGAGCTCTGGAAGGGAGGGAGACTGGGTGGAAGGGGGATGGGATAGGTTAGGGAAAAGGTTTCACAGGGCATTTTAATATATATATTTAATTTTTGAACAATGTAGATGTTTTATCTGGTAAAAATGTTTAAAACACAAAGACTAGGAGAACTAGAATTGGAGACAGCCAAGTACAGATGATAAAAGTTGAGCAATGTGTCGTGTCGATGATTTAATATAGATGACAAATAACAACATGCATGTTGAGGATAGGGTAGAGATACATACGTGTCACTGGGTAGACAGCTGAGAGAAGTGTTATACATTCCAGAAATATTTTTGCCAATAACAGCCAAAACTTTTAACGTTATAAAAGAAATTTTCATTTTCAGGACAATTCACTTTACACCCTGCCTCCTGCTGAGTAACAGTTACTATATACATACAGCAAACTCCATAGACAGCACCCAGTTCACTGGTGTTAAAGTACCTGCTTTTGATCCAAAAGGAAGAGACGATTGTTTCTGAAGAGGCTTGTCCAGATATCTAGGTGTCTCTACAAGACAAGCTGTGAGGCATGCTTCATCACAATAGGAAACAAGGCAATTGTACTAATTTTATTAAGCTGACAACGCGTACCATTGTTTAAAAAGCTGCGCCTGAATTAGCAAAATCCTGGAATGGCAAGACCCCTTGTATCAGTAGGTGAAGTCCTGAGAGTCTTAACTCACTGAGAAGTCAGTGATGATAAGGCAGTCAAGAAAGGGAAAACAGCATGTTCCTTTTTTGTTTTCAAATGTCATTGTGGAGAGTCAACCAGAGAAATAGATGTTGGCAGGAGGAGAAAGAACCAAGTGGATTCTGCAAATGGCCCTAGAGAAGACTGGCAGTGTAAGTACAAACAGCAGTATCTCTGTGTTAACAGAGAGATGTCAATGTTGGACATCTAATTCAGTAACTCTGATGTGCTTTAATGTTATAAAAGATGCTACTGTATTCATTATAGTTCATTTTATAACATTATATCTCAGAACAATGATCTAAGAGAAGCTATTCTTAAATTTAAGCAAAGTCATGAAATTGCTTCTACAACTCTTTAGTATTTTCATCTTTTATATGAGGTTTATACTTGGAACAATAAAAAGTCAAATACTCTACTTAAATATTAAATTTACATCTCGTAAGATAGTTATATCATTGTATTAAAAGTAAAGATTATCCTAACTTTAAAAAATGTGACTGTCAGGGAATGGTATAAGCTAACAGCAATACATTTCTGTTAAGTACAGGGACAGGAAGATACTAATTTTGTTTCCAATTACAAACACAATATATTGTTTCCTTGCTTTTGTATTTTTACTCACTTTCCAGGTTCTCTTCAATAATTTCTTCAATGATCACATCAGGGCTGGATCCCATTCGAGGCAGAGCAGCAATAGTTTTAGGGGATGTAGTTGCAACGACCTCTTTCTGTGGCTGGAAGGTTCTTGCTTCTAAACGCACGTCACTCGTCTCCGGTTGCAAGGGAGTTGGTGGGGCTACATTAGTTAGCATAGACACATCAACCTTTTTCTCTTCAGGTAATGGGTGTGTATCCTGACAAGAAAATTCCTTTTCATGATTATATTTCTTTTGAATATTCTGGTCATTTTCATTTTCTTTGGGATCACATCTGTTTAAAAAGAGAGGCATATGGCCACTTTAAATCATTTCATAAAATTTTTATATCCTTTCCATATGACAGTTAATACTGGAACACAGGGGGGGAAAGTTACAGAGTTGCCCAGGGGTATTTTTAAACAGCTTTACAGATATATAGTTTACACACCAGAAGATTCACTAATTTTTACTGAATTTACAGAGTTGTGCAACTATTACTACGATCTAATTTTAGAACATTTCTATCACCCAAAAAGGAACGTCTGTCCATTCCTAGCTCCACGTGAGCCTACGGAGTTCAGGAGGGCCACGAGGGGTGTCATCCTGAGCAACTGAGAGCCGGCACCAGACAGACATCGGGCTCCGATGGGGCTATGGACGAGGGTTTCAAAAGACATCGTTCGAATCTGGCTTGGGTGTTTGATTTTAACCATTTTCCATTCAGAAAAATAAGTGCGGCCAGCAAACTGTTAATTTTACATAAACACGTTCTTTGAGGCTGAAACAAATCTAGTTTTCAATGTGAAAATATAAATACTATTCTTGGAGTTATTTCTAAACAGAACTTGTCTCTAATCCTAATGTAACAGAAATAGACATAATCAATATTTATAACTTTTTTGTGTGTGGTAAATTTCGCAGCACAGAATGCAAAGCAGAACATCACGTTTCGCATAAAAACACTGCGTGTCTCTCCGGGTCTCCTCACCGTGCTTGTCGCCGTGCGAGCAGCACGCTTGCAGCGACCGGTTGGACTGCGTTTCCCTGATGTCAGTGGCGTGCTCTTGGTGAAACGTCTTCCAGGCAGGCGAGGAGGCGTGATGTCATCAGAACACAGATGACCTCGAAGATACTGCTGTGCTGTGACGCTTCTCCAGCATTCCTTCAGTTAACATCCGTCTCAAGTTGACATGGCCGATCATGTGCTTGGGACTGCTGTTCCTGAGCAGGAGGCAGGAGTTCAGCGCTGTGATGTGCAGAAGGTGGCGGGAAAACGACTTACACCCAAACCCGTGCCTTTTGAGCTCAGTAGGCTAAAAAGTGAGTGTCTGAGCAGCCGAGTTCGCTGCTCCCACATGCTCATTATAATCCATAATGACACATGGCTTCCTAGTTTTCTTTCCACTTGTTGTCCAGTTCAACCACAGTACCATTGTGGAATGTCAACAACACTGTCACCTCCTTGGCATTTCAGTGCCATAAGTTCACCACAGAATCTTGTTACACTCGTCCCCTTTGCAATCCTTTTTGTCAGATCACTTGGCATCTGTTTTCTGTTTTGATGTAATTCTCTGAAAAGCATGGGAGATATATGGCAAACGTTGGGGGTGAGGTTAGGACTGTGATCCACAAGTTATCTCGAGGTAAACGCTGCAGCCACAAGTGCCGTCAGTGAGTATTCACAGGGCAAATGGGATACATTATGTTAAGATTATTTATTCTTTTAATCACAGGCTTAAAAATAAAGTGTAGGAAATAGTGAAGGGTACAATCCTGACCAATGATTAGAAGCCTCTGTCTTGGCTAGAAATCGCCATTAGTCTGAATCCTCTGGGTACTTGTGGCTAGTGGCTGCCACCCTGGACAGCACGGGTCTGGGAGATGACGTCCAGATGCCTCTGCGCAGCAGCAGCATCCAGGACTGAGCCTCCGCGTGCCCTGTGCCTGTGCGGGTCCCTGCACGCAGCATGACATCCACCGCGCAGGCGCTTCTCGCTGCTGGGATGCTCAGCTCCCTTTTGTCCTCCATTCCCATTGCTACTCACTCTTCACGCGTGAGGGAAAATGACACCTTTTTCCAGGTCCCCCGTTACCCTGAAGAACCGACTGCTCCCTTCCTTTGCGTCTCCACTGAATTCTGCACGTACTGCCACCACAGCAGGAACGCGCTCTGCTGTTCATGTGTCATCCTCGACTGTAACTTCTCTGACAGGTACCTCCGCAGCCCGGGTGTGAGGCCTGGCACAGAGTATGAGCAATACTGGCTGAATGAATGAGGCTTAAAAACAACTCTGACACATATAATATCGAATGCCAATCCCTTCTAAAATTCTTAAATATTTTACATAGAATATGATAGAAACTTTTGCCCTTTATGTTATTTTCAACTTTTGAATCATACATACACTAAGCATTAATTTTCTGTCTCTTAGGGCCCTGTCAGCTGCTGATCATATATTGCCTTTTTTTCTGAGGTGGTTCTGTTGCGATTCTTTTTTCTGGACAATATTTTTCACTTATACTCGGCACACAATATTGTATTAGTTTCAAGTGCACAGTATAGTGACTTATATCTATGTAACTCACAAAGTAATCACCCCAATAAATCCAGTGCCTCTCTGACACCACAGTTATTACAGCATTATTGGCTATATTCTTATGCTATACTTCTATCTTTGTGACTGTTTTATATTTGCCAGTTTGTACTTCTTCTTTCCCTCATTTTGACCAACCTTCCCAACCTCCCTCACACTTGGCAATCCTAAAAATGTTCTCTGTATTTATGGGTTTGTTCCCAAGCCTGGGACTATGGACCGATAACTGTCCGTGGCCCATTAGGAACTGGGCTGCACAGGTGGTGATAACGGGCAAGCGCGCAAAGCTTCATCTGTATTTACAGCCACTCCCCAGCGCCAGCATCACCTCCTCAGCTTCATCTGAGCACCAGCCCCTGGTTGGGGATCACTGCTATAAAGTCCACTTATGTGTACAATCATATGGTATTTATCTTCCTGTGACTTACTCCACTCAGCACAATACCCTTTAGGTCCATCATAAAATATCTTTTTCCATTCCATTACTTTTAGTTTATCTTAATCTGAAGTGAGTCTCTTGTAGGCAGCATATGTAAGGGTCTTGTTTTCTTATCCATTCAGCCACCTTATCTTTTTTGAAGCATTTAATTCTTTTTCATTTGAAGTACTTGCTGATAGATATGTAGTAATTGCCACTATTTATGTTTTTGATATATATTTTTTCTTCTTAAAGAAGTCCCTTCAACATCTCCTATAGTACTGGCTTGGTGGTGATGAACTCCTTTAGCTTTCTGTCTGGGAAGCTCTTATCTGTCCTTTGACTCCAAATGACAGCTTTGCTGGGTACAGTAATCTTGCTGGTAGGTCTTTGCTTTTCATCACTTTGAATATTTTGTGCCAGTCCCTTCTGGCCTGCAAAGTTTCTGAGAAATTGGCTGCCAGTCTTATGGGAGCTCCTTTGTAGGTAACTGCTTTTCTCTTGCTTTTAAGAATCGCTCTTTGAATTTAACCTTTGGCATTTTAATTATGCCTTGGTGTGGGCCTCTTTGGGTTCATCTTGTTTGAGACTCTCTGAACTTGGGGTTGTATTTCTATTTCCTTCACCAGGTTAGGGAAGTTTTTCATCATTTCTTCAAATAGGTTTTCAGTTGCTCACTCTCTCTCTTCTCCTTCTGGTACCCCTATAACACCAACGTTATAACACTTGATGTCCCAGAGGCTTCTTAAACTATCTTCATTTTTTTGGATTTTTCTTGCTGTGGTTCTGTCTGGGTACCCTCCGTGTCCTCACCTTTATGTCATCGATTCGATTCTCCATTGTATCCACTCTACTGATTCTCTCTAATGTGCTCATCTCAGATATTATATTCTTCGTTTCTGACTGGCTCGCTCCCTGTTGTTTTCCATTTCATTTTTTATGTTAAAGTTCTCACTGAGCTCATCTGCTTTTCTCCTAAGTTCCTTGAGCATCCTTACAACCAGCATTTTGAACTCTGCATCTGGTAGAATGCTTGTCTCCATTTTGGTGAGTTCTTTTTCTGGAGCTTTGTTCTGTTCTTTTCTGTGGACCATGCTGTTTCGTCTCCTCATTTTTTCTGCCTCCCTGTGTATTTTTTTACATGCTGGATAGGGTTCCTAAGTGTCCCAGTCTTAGTAGAGTGGCTCTATGCAGTAGGTGTCCTGTGGGGCCCAGTGGAACACTGCTAGGGGAGGGGTCCAGCTGCAGGCAAAGTTCAGCCACAGCTTGTGCACCTCTGAGGCCACCTACTACAAGTCAGATGGCTGCCACCCAGGCTGGGCTTATAGGTGCCTCAAAGGGCCAGGTCGGAAACCGAGTATGCTACCAGTGCGGGGCTTGGGGTTGCTCAGCAAGAGGTCCGGGCCTACCGAAGCCAGGTGCTGCTGCCTGAGTTTTATGAGCCCTTGAGGACTTTTAAGAAAGTCTGAGCAGAAGCCAACACAGCTCGTTTGCAGGGAATAAACCACTGGAGGCAGCCTGCATGGGCCCCCACACTGTGAGGTGTGGAGTCTCAAGGAGTCCCCTGTGCAGAGCGACTTGTGTTATCCAGGTTGTTGGTGTCTGCCTCTGCAGGTGGGGAGGGCTCAACAAAGGGACAGTGGCTCCTGCCTACACCTCTGCCCAGAAGCCAGCCACCCCCCAGCCTTGGCCCCGAAGCCCGTTGGCTCTGTGCCTCTCTGCGTGGCCCTGGAGCCCCTCAAGCAGCTGCCTCAGCAAGGGAGCTCAGAGCGGCGAGTCTGGTAGTAAGGCTAGAGGGCCCCTAAGAGGAAGGTCCCACTTCCCACAGCCCTCCTCTCACTTAGCCGCCACAGCTGGAGGTGGTGGGGACTTCTCTTCCCAGCACTGGACCCCTGGCCTGGGGAGCCCAGTGTGTGGCCAGGACCTCTCGTTCTTCAGGTGGGAGAATGGGCCCTGCAACCAAGATAGCCCTCTCGATGCTCGATGGCTGCTCGTGGTTGTGGGGCTTGCGGTTGCTATCTCCGACCCTCCTACTGGTTTGAGGTAACCTGTTATTTTTGTCCCTAGTTGTAGGGCTTCTGTTCAGCCAGCCCTCAGGTGACTCATGCTGGTTGCTCTGCAGTTTTGTTAGAATTTTGATGTGGTCACAAGAGGAGGCGTGCACAGCCACTACCCTCTATGCCGTCTTGTGAGGGTACAATCTGTTGTCATTCTTATACTTACTTTGTTGAGTCTTCAAATTCAATCTTTACCATATTGTTGAACATACAGATGATCTCACTGCAATTCATATTCAACCTAAAATAAACACTAACATAAGTAAATGTTCCAGTACAAGTTTATTACTATCTCTAAATAAAAATCAGTTGTGGACACTATAAACTGTAAAAGATAGAACACTCAAATAATGTTACTTATCATAAGTTATACTTATTTTAATTTGGTTGCTAACTTGGGAAACATTTGTGAACTGAATTATCAATTTATGATTACTTGCTACTTTAGCAGCCTAGGCACTGATACATTTTTATACTTGATTACTATGTTCTCCTGAAATATAACTTACTTACCTGGGAGAATTCCTTAGTTTTAGAGTCCTAAATTGTGACAAGTCACTCTCAAATGTTAATTTCAAAGTTCGGATAATCTGGAATCAGAAGAAAAGTGTCACTCGTATGTAAATTTTCTTTTTAATAAATATTGTTGAAACAGAGTATGATTTTAGAAGGAAAACTATACCCTTCAAGTATTTCTCTAATTAATGTGTTCAAAGTTTTATTTTAGGCACTCGAAGGGATGAAAATAAGTATAACTTTTTCCCCTAAAAGGACTTTATGTTTTAACATATAACAACAATAAAAGGCACTAGTTAATAAATGAGACAAAGCTATATGATCAGAGGAAATTCGGACCTGCACTGCTGTCCTCAAATGTTTTTTGTCCATATTCCTAATGAAGCTAAAGGTCAAGTCTTCCACATGTGTGTTCCACATGAGGCATTAGGAGATGAAGAAAAGTGGTAAGGTAAGGTAGTAGGAAACGACTATTACTGGTTCAGAACTGAAGCTGGAACGCAGTGGCATGCAAGACAGTGGCAAACTCTTCTTTCATTTAGAGACTCTAGAGCAGGTAAACCAATGGCTTCTACTTTGTACTTCAGTTCAATCCAAATGGCTGATTACAGACAGGAAATGAAGCACTGGGGACCCAAAGACAGAGCACAACCTGCTGCCTAAGGGCACCAGGTAGGAATTAGCGAAGAGGACCCACAGTTAACCCCATCCTGCTAAACCATCTCCTAGGAAACACGTTTCTACACTTTTGCCCAACTCTGCTCCCTGACACACAATTAGAGGACAGGACACAGCTGAAGCATCTTGTCTCTTGACATTCACATTTGGAGAAACAAGAGGGGGAAAAAAAAACCTAAATGGGATCTAGAATTAAACTTTAAGTCAAGAGCTGAAAGTCACACCTAAACTGTTTATGAAAAGAAAACAGAATCCCATTTACTTTGTTACACTTATTTGTCCTGATTTTTTTATTAAAATGACCTACAAGCATCAACTTTCAAGTCAGTCATCCTACTTGTTCTCAGATCATGTGTTATAAAAACCTTCTTATACCATTTATCTAAGTGGTAAATAATAAAAGGCTAAACAAATTTATTAATGTTTGTCTTAGAATTCAAACAGCTAAGAATTCTAAATTGTTGTCAATACAAGTTAAGATGATCTGAAAAACATGTTCTTGTTAATTCTTAAATATATTGAAAACATGTAAAATAAACTACTTCAGAAATAACTTACATGATGAACTATTAAAATTACCTGATTCAGGTCACAATAAGTCCTTAGAGAAGGTGCTGATTTTAATTCTTTTGCTATCTTCATAGCTGCATCCAAATCATTTTTTTTCTCTTCAATGTAGTTTTTAGCCATTATTACGTGCGATAAATAATCATCTGTATTTCTTACTACTTCTTCACACAAGTTCTTTTTCCTTTATATAAGATCCCAAAGTTATTTAAAAAATTTCATACACATTTACATGAAAGTTAATTTATAGTAACAATATAAAAGGGTAATTTTACTAGTTTATGAATTTAACATGGTTAAATGAGGCATTCAATTGAACTTAAACGTACTACAATTGAAAGCTATGTATGTATAACTAGACAAAAATCAAATTTTGTAGGTTATAGTTATGTCACAGATAGTGTCACAGAATTGCAAGGTTAAGACATACCCTACGTGATTCCACCCCAAACAGAAATCTTCGCTATCCTGCAGTTACTTGTGCCATTACAAAAACACATCTGTGCTCATTTCTCAATAGACTCTACCTGTACATTTTAAAATTTCTATCAAGACACATGAATACATGAATATTTTACATGAATAAAAAATATTTTAAAAGAGACCACCAGACCCTAACTTAGGTATCAATTAATTATAACCTTCAAAATAATCACTTAGGAAGGCTATACAGATTATTTCTTCATTAATGGTACCTCATTACTCAAAACCCTTTTTGGACCTATGGCAGAATTACATTATGGAACTTAAAAATTTTGTACCCAAAATTGCAGTGTCTAACTCATTTTATTTCCTCAAGTGTCTTTTTATTATTTTCTCAAAATCAAATCTGGCTTTAAAAAAGGAGTTTGCTACACTAAAGAGTAACAAGAATGTGACATAGGCTCTGGAGATAAAAAGGTTATTACAAAAACCTTTCGGTAATTGTATACGTAATCTCTGAAAGTCATTTCTTTAGGGAAAAAATGGTAATTTTGTAAGGGCTAATATGGTTCCCAAAAACTCATGCCTGTGTAGTCATATCAACAAAATGGCAGACTGGGAGGCTTAGGCCCTCGCTCCCCAACAGAGATGTTAAAAAAACATGTGAGTAATGATAAAAATAATCTTATAGGAACTCTGGAAAATAGAGAAAGGTATATAAGAAACATGCAAATGCCCAACCAATAAAAAGCCACACTCAAAAAAACAGGTGTTTTACTTGTCCTTGCCCAGCTGTGGTACAGTTTTGGTCTGAAGGCAGCGGCACCGTTCCAGACCCTTCTCTCAAACCAGAAGAAACAGCAGACTTTATTCTCAATATCCTAATATGTGTGGGGGCTGCCTAAAGAACTAGTCTGTTTCACCTGATTTGGAGCTCAGGCATGAGAAGCAGTGGGCACTGCTTATGAAGGCTGCAGGAAGACCAAGACCTGCAGACACCTGGGCAAGGATCACAGGTAAAGACATATAATAGACCATTTGAGGCTGAGAGAAGCAGCTTAGGTAAGGCTCTTTGGGAAATTAGCCCCCCGAGGTAGGCTATGCCTCTCACCCCAGCTGGTCTTGGATTTCCTACAGCCCCTGGGCATAGACCACCTCTGTTTTAAACAAAATTTAAAATAAGTTTTACCAAAAAAAAAAAAAAAAAAAAAAAACCAGCCACGTATACAAGAGAATCAAAAAAGCCATACTCAGACCCTGACAAGACTCGTGCTCAGAAAGGACCCAAGGACCCCAGAAACCTTTGCCTCAGACTGTGCCAAGGATCAGAGCATGCTCAGTTCCTCAGTGAAGGGCTACCCAGCAAAGAGCCAGTTTGCAATGATTGACAGAGGCTGCTGTGCCCAATTTTCAACAAAACACAAGATATACAAAGGAAATCAGAAAACAACAAAGTACCAAAATGTGAAAATCAACAGAGACAGAAATTATAAAATGGAAAATCCAGTGCTCAAAAGTACAATAATTGAAAGGGAAAATCCACTACAGGGGTTCAACTGCATATCTGAGCAAGAATAAAAATCTGTAAACTTGAATATAGGACCACTGAAATTACTGAGTCTGAGGAACAGAAAGAACGAAGACTGGAGGAGTAAACAGAGCTGAAGAAATTTCACAGACACCCTTTAAGAGGACCAACATGTACATTATAATAGTCCCAAAAGGAGAAGAGAGGGAGGGACAGAGAGATTATTTGAAGAAATAATTGCTAAAAACTTCCAAAATTTACAAATCCAAGAACTCAAAGAAATCTAAGTAGAGACCCCACACTGAGACACGGTATAATCAAACTGTCAAAAGACAGAGAATCTTGAAAGTGGCAAGAGAGATGAGCTCTGTTCTATACAAGGGATCCTCAGAAAGGTTATCAGCTTATTGCTCGCCAGAAACGCCAGAGGCCAGAGGCAATGGGATAACATACTTCAAGTGGAGAAAGAAAAAAACTGCCAGCTGATAACTCTAAACCTAGCAAAACTATCTTGCAAAAACTTGGAGAAATTAAAATATTCCCAGGTAAAAGCTGATGTCATTACCAATATGTGTTCTATAGAAATGCTAACAGGCATCCTTTGAATTAGAATGAAAGCAAGCCAGATGATAACTCAAAGCCATACAAAAATAAGTATTTCTGGTAAAGGTAAATACATGGGCAAATATAAAATCTAGTATGATTGTAATTTTGGTTTATAATTCCACTTTTTCTTTTCTATAGCATTTAAAGAACAAATACATAAAATGACTAAGTTATGTTAATGAGTATACAATGTACACAGATGCGATTGTGACAACAAAATAAAGAAGATGGAGATGTAAAGAAGTAAGCCAGCTGGTACTGATCCAAAATAGAGTGTTGTAACTTTAGGGTGTTATATGTAATACTCAAGGTAACCACAAAGAAACTACAGAATATGCAAAAAATAAATGAGAAGGAAATCAAAATGTATCACTACAGAAAAAGCAAGTAAAAAGAAAGGAAGGTAGAAATACTAGAAATGAATGAGGGGAAAAAAACTATAAGTCATATTGAAAACAATAACATGGAAAAAAATAAGTCCTTCTTTATCAGTAATTATCTTAAATGTAAATGAATTAAACTTCCAAATCAAAAAATGTAGAACAGAAGAACAAATTTTTAAAAACTGATAGCATATATTCAGGTCTATAAGAGATTCACTTTAGATCTAGACACACATAGATTAAAAGTGGAAGGATAGAAAAATATATTCCATGCAAACGGTAAGCAAAAGAGAGGGTGGCTATACTAATATCAGACTAAACAGACTAAGTCAAAACTATTACAAGAGACAAAAAAGAACATTTTATTGACAAAAAAGTCAATTCACAGGAAGATATAACAATTACAACAATGTACACAACGAATAGAAGAGTTCCAAAATATATGAAGCAAATACTAACAGAATTAAAGGGAGAAACAAAGCACCCTCTACAATAGTGAAATTTCAATATAGATATTTCAATAAGGGACAGAAAAATCATATAGAATATCAATAAGAAAACAAATTACTTAACATTATAAACCACTCGGACCTGAGACACACACAAAAAACGCACCACTCAACAGAGAATACAAATTTTCCTTGTGCGTACATGGAGCATTCTCCAGGTTAGGCCATGTGTTAGGTCAAAAAACAAGTCTTAATAAATTTTAAAAAACTGAAAGCATATAAAGTGCCTTTCCTGGTCACAATGGAAAGTAGAAATCAATAACAGAAGGGAACTGGAAAATTATAAATATGTGGAAATTAAATAAGATACTCCTAAACACAAATGGGTCCAGGAAAAATATCACTAGGAAAACACCCTGAGACAAATGAAAACAAACAAAAAATACTAAAATTTATGAGAAACAGTGAAAGCAGAGTTAAAAGAGAAATAATTGTAAACACATTCAAAAAGAGATGGCAAACCAACAACTTAAGTTTATACCCTAGTTAACAAGAAAAAAAAAAAAACAACTACATCAAAACCTCCCAATAAAGAAAAGCCGTGGACTATATGGCTTCCATTGGTGAATTCTACCAAATATTTAATGAAAAATTAATACCAATCTTCATTAAAGCCTTCCAAAAAATGTCAGGGACAGAAACACTTCCTATGAAGGTGGCATTACAACGGCTGTATGAAAATGAAGGAAACTACAGATCAGTATCTGAGCACTGATGCAAAACCCTCAACAAAATCTAGTGAACTGAACTCAGCAGTATACTAAAAGGAAAATACATAACCAAGTGGGATTTATTCCTTGAATGAAAAGATGATTCAATATACAAAAATCAATTAATGTTATACACATTAAGAAAAAGTAAAAACTATGAGCGTCCTGAAAGATGCAAAAAATCGATTTGACATATTTCAACCTACTTTCATGATAAAAAATAGTCAATAAACTAAGAATTGTGGGAAACTACATCTACATAATAAAGGCAATACATGAAAAACCCATGCTCAATGTTACATTTGATGGCAGGCTAGCAGCTCTTCTTTAAGGCCAGGTACCAGATGAGCATGTGCGCTTTTGCACTGCTCTTTAACATACTATTCTAAGTTCTAGCCACAGAAATATGCAACAAAAAGAAAGAAAAAGCACACAAATTTGAAAAGAAGTAACATCCTTTGTGCAGGTGACATGATCTCAAATGCAGAAAACTCTAAAGATACCATAAATATACTAGAAGGTCTAATTAAGGAGTTCAGCAAAAATGTAGACTATGAAATCAACACACAAATCAGATGCATTTCTATATACTAAAAATGAACACTCTGAAGAGGAAATTAAGAAAACAATTCCTTTAAAATAGAATAAAAATAATATACCAAGGAATACATTTAACCAAGAAGGCAACATACTTGCACACTTACTGTACACTACACACACGGCTGAAAGAAATTAAAGATGACAAAAATAAATGGAAAGACACCCATTTTCATGGAATGGAAGACATGACGTTATTAAGATGCCAACACCACCTGAAGTATCTACAATTCAGTGTGTCCCTATCAAGATCCCGACAATGTCTCATGCGAAACAGAAAATCCCATCCTAAAGGTCACAGGGAGTCTCAAAGAACCCCAAACTGACAAAACAGTTTTGAAAAAGGAGAACAAGGTCGGAGGACTCACACATCCTGATTTCAAAACTTGCTACAAAGCTACGGTCACCGAAACAGTGTGCTGCGGGCCTAAGGACAGACAGAATGATGGAACAGTGCGCCCAAAATAAACCTTCACATACACGGTCAACTGAGTTCTGATGAGCATGCTAAGACCACTCGATGGAGAAAAGACCATCTTTTCGACATACGCTGCTGGCAAAACTGGATATCCACGTGGAAGAGAATGAAGGTGGATCCTTCCCTTACATCACAGATGACAATAAACTCCAAATGAATCAAAGACCTAAATGAAAGAGCTAAAACTATAAAACTCTTAGACAAAAACGGGGAAAGCTTCATGATGTTAGATTTGACAATGATTTCTTGGATGTGTCCCCAAAAGTACAGGCAACAAAACAAAACATAAATTAGACTTTATCAGTAACTTCTGTGAATCAAATAATGCTATCAAGAAATTGAAAAGGCAACCTATACAAGAGAAAAATACTTGGAAGTGATACATCTGATAAAAGATTAATATCAATAATATACAAAGAACTCTATAATCCAACAAAGTAAATAATCCAGTTCAAAAATGATCACTCATACAACTTGACACCAAAAAAAACCAAACATACATTCCAATTAAAAAATGGACAGAAAACCTTAATAGACATACAAATAGATGGTCAAAAGACCTATGAAAAGATGCTCAACATCATTAATCATCAGAGAAATGCAAATCTAAACCACAATGACTATCACCTTACACCTTTCAGAATGGCCATCACTAATAAATGTACAAACAGCAAGTGCTGGCAAGGATGTGGAGAAAAGGGAACCCTCGTGTATTGTTGGTGGGACTGTAAATTCATGTAATTACTATGGAAAACAATGTGGAGGTTCCTCAAAAAATTAGAAACTGAAAACAAAAATTAAAAACTGTACAATCCAGCAATTCCACTTCTGATTGTTTATACAAAGAAAACAAAAACACTACCTCAAACATATGTACCCCTATGTTCACTGCTGCATTACTAGCAATAGCCATTAGGAAAATGCAAATCAACAAAACCCAAAAAACCCCAGAAGATAACACTGTTCATGAGGATATGGAGAAACGGAATGCTGTGCATGGCTGGTGGGCAGGTAAAGTGTGTAGCCATAGTAGAAAACAGCTTGGTGTTTCCTCGGAAACTTAAACATAGAATTACCATATGCCACTAAACTGTACACTTAAAAACAGTTAAAAAAGGGAAACTTTGTTATGTGTATTTTATTACTATAAAACTGTAAAATAAATGCATCTACATGACCCATCACTTAATGTTATGATTAAAGACCACGTGAGAGACAGCATTGACATGGAATAAAGAAAATCAACTGATTTACTGACACTGCATTTACTGAGCCTGAGTTCTGGGCATCCTAATGAGACTTAAAAAAAAAAAAAAAAGAACGAAGAGTCCAAAGGATGAGTACCATTTCTAATGTATTTCTTTGGGCGTGTCACAACATTCATGATCTTGTTTCTTCAAATGCGAAATGTGATTAAGATCATTAAAGATCACATGTATCAAAGAGTTTTTTTCAAAAAGTGATGGATGTATATACAAATAACTGTATAGTATTTGTTTAGAAATGAGTATTAGAGTACTATTTGCTCTGATGCAAATAAACATGAAAAATAATGTAACTATGTATAAGCAAATGATTGCATTTTCCCTAATAAGTTGAATTCTACAACATGGATTCAGATTTTGCAAATAATTTTCTGTGCTGCTTTGATAAAGAAGCTTATTATTACTTAGCTTTGGTACCAGAGTGCAAAATAGACCAAATAAAAAAAAATGTACAAACTGTGTCTCATTTTAAAGTTGTAAAAACTTCAGCCTGTACAGATCACCCATTACCTTCCAAATTTGTTTAAAAATTACTCATTACGTCAATCTCTACAAAGAAACAAAATGTCAGGTTATTGTTAAAACTCCAGTTTCACTGTATCTATATTTTTAAGTTATTACCTGGAATCTAGAGAAGTAAAAAGTTGGTCAAACTGTTTCTCCAGAACCTCTAAAAGGCTGACCGTCTTCTCTTGTGTTTGATTGTGTATGTGTTCCAGCATCTGGGAAGAACAATACAAAAACCTAATTTGGTATTTTTTATTTTGTAGAAATTATACTATTCAAAGTAATTTTAAAAATAAAAAATACATTTTGGAGTTTTTAAAATAACAACACAAGAGGAGAGTAGATGATAAAAATGGAATGTCACAAGGTTCAAGTTTAAATCCTGGTACCTGTCTGCAAGGTCACATATTTTAGGCACTGTCTACTGATAAACTGGCAAAGGCCTAGAAAATCCACTAAGTTTCCAAACTTCTTTCTTATCCTTTTTCATCATTATAGCAAACAAGTCATTTTAAATAGTTGAATTTCTCTCTGGTGGCATTTCTTATATTTAAAACATAATATTTTAATCCAATTATTTTTTTTAATATTAACTACTCCGCATACTTCTTTTCATTTCTAAACAAAGAATTATTGTTTTGAGATCTGTGACCCCTTCTTTCCTTCTTGTTTCTCCCTTCCGGATGGGCATGTCTGTCCCGTGTGTGTCCTACTACTGTATTTTAGAAACAAATTATTAATTATCCAGTTTTACAGATTCACTGCTGGAGAGGAATTTGGCCCCAGGATAAGTCAGACCCTGACTTGTGCCCATACCTGACTTAGAAGATATTTAGATGAGACTTTAGATTCAGAGTCACTGCTGGAACAGGTTAAGATTGAGTTGGGATGCAGTGAATGTGTTCTGCATGTGAGAAGGACATGAATCTGGGGGACAGAGGGCACACTGTTACAGTTTGAACTATGTCCCCCCAAATTCATATGTTGAAGTCTTAACTCATTTTTCAGCTATAACCTTTTGATGGGTTTGGTTGTAAATTTGTCATTGCTTATTCTCTGTCACCAAATGAGTCTCTCCTTTGTGGGATAGGGAAAGGGAGAAAAAAGAATAAGACTGTGTGTAAGGGCACACAGCCAAATAACAAGCAGTGTTAGGAAGCTTCTGGGACAAAATTCAGTTTGGAGAAGAAGAAATCGCAGCTGTTTGTTGGAGATGGGATGTTGCCATGCTGCCAGCACGTGCCACCAGACCAACCCTCGAGGGCCAAGGGGTTTCCATCCTGTTGTACGTTTCTCTGTCATTAGACTGTCGTGCTTAGTAACTCAGTGCTAAGCCCTAACCTCAAAGATAATGCATCCAAACATACACATATAGAGAGAACACATCCTAAATCATGAGAATTTAACAACTCAAAGTGCTTACATTAACGGCAATACTTAATTGTTCAAAATTATCGCCTGCTATCTTCAATGCTTCATCAATTTCTTCTGCAGTTTTTGTCTCCTAAGAAGGCGGAGACCATATACAAATATAAAATATAAAAATAGATGCTTAAATACATTATATTAGTCATAAAAACATCAAGCTATCATTCTGATTACAAAAGCAACATAGACTCACTATAGAAATCTGAAAACACACAAGAAAAATAATACTGACAATACTACTTACACAAGGATTAAAAAAAAATTAACATTTTAAAGTTCTGGCTATAGCATTCCAGATTTTTTTTTTTACATATTTTTTTGAAAAAATAAGATTATGTCCTGTAACCAGTTTGAAATTAAAAACTGCCTTGAAAATTTTATCATGGCAATAAATGTACACATGCAAAAATTAACAATTTAAGGGAAAAAATGTAATTTGGCTGTGATAAGATTTAAATTTCAAGTAAAAGATAGTAAGATCGAGTATTCTCTCTCTTCCCCCAGTCCACTAAAGATCTTCTTAACAGAAAGATTTAATATGTTATTCAACAGCAATTTGAAGTTTGTCCTATTTTTTAACCTAAATTTAAAAAATATATTATTTAAAGTTATCGAGTGTAGTAACAGGTAAAACTCAGTTTTCCAAAAAAAAAAATCATCAACAAAGGCCAGTAGCCCTTTTGAATGCCATTAAAATTTGAAGTGATTTTAGAATTTAGAAACATGTGCTTTGTGCACGTTTCATAGAATCTGGATTTAATAACTAGTTTCAACGGGAAGAAGCTACATACAAGGAAACACCAAGAATACTACCAGAACTGGTCCAAGGTACAGTGGGCTGCCTTGGGAAGAAAAAATTGTTCAAGCATAGTCTATAAAAAAATAAGAGGTTCAAGTAAGAACTGTAGGTTTATCTCTTACTTTTAAGCTTCCCAAAGAATCTGTAATTATAGGATAACCTTGAAAGTAAAGTTGAGCCATCAGAGACAAACTAAAAGTGTCTGGCTTCATCTTAGTTCTTGAGTAACATTTTTCATACCGCCATTACAGCTGATGGGTTCAAAACAGTCCTGTGTGTAGGTGGTGAACGTTCTAATCCAACCGTTAGCTGATGAGCTGCCTTTTTAAAGTCCTGAGAACCATTCTTTACCCTAAAAAATGTCAAGTACATTATTTTAAATACCAGCATTAATATAAGTTTTAATCCTCTATTCTGATTTTTACTCTATCAAAAGTCAGTCACATGATGACTTGTAAGAACACATACACTGGGTTCGCAAGCATCTACAATACACAATGAGAGAGGAGCCGTACCAAATGTGCTTTCTCATGAAACTTAATTTTAATCAGGAATTCAACTCAACAAATCTCTGAAAATAAGAGCTTACAGTGTAAATTGTGCTTTAATTTCCTAATCATCTTTCCTTATCTGATAATTTTTGGTAAAGATGTTGATAATCACTGACCTGTTTTAAGCTCCATTAACCTAAGTACTTACATAAATGCCAGCCATTAAAAAAAGTACTTATAGGTCTGAATAATTTACAGAATTCACTACATAAGGTGATTTGCAAGGAAAAAGTTCAATTTCTTGCCTATAAATGCTAGAGTTTTTGCCTATTTTCATCTTTATATCCCCGTATTGGCTAGCACACTTAGTTTGCTGAATATTAAGTTAATCATGAGCCTGTAACAGTTTATATAAGAAACCACATTTAAATGTTACTCTCAAAAAGAGAAACAATAAGATTAATTTTTAAGCAATTACTTTAAAGAGTGGACATTCACGTTTTTAAAAACATATCTGAGTGCATTAGCCCTGAAAAGTCCATATTCAATTCCTACTTCAAAATATTTAAATCAGGAAGTACATTATGTATCAAGGGATATGTCTATTTAAAGTTTACAACTATTTTAAACCAAATTCTGCTGACATGAGGGAATAGGAGTTCCTAACATAAGTATACTTGAAGAATTGAATTTAAAAAATGGAAAAACTTGGGTGCTTAAAGTGGACTCGTGTACTTCTGGAAGGGAGATGTCACCCTGCAACCACACCAGGTAGCATGCACATCAAGAGCAGAGCACAATCCCATCCGACTCGCATAAGGGTTAAAGTTGGAAACGTCACACCTAAGTCCAGCTGTCTCCTTTCCGAGGAAAGGAGAGGAAGACCCGGCTACACGAGGGTGGTCCCGGCTCAGCAGGATCTGCCTCCTCTGCAAGGGGAGGGCCTTGCTCCGTCTGCCACAACCCACCTGCCACAGCCCTCACCACTCACTGCTTAAACCCAGTCAGCCTCACCCTGTCCCAGCATGTCATCTGCTAGACTCTGACAGTTCAAACCTGCACGGCCAGTGGTTCTCACAGAGACAGAAGGTTCCTGAAGAACTGTTCCAGTCACTCCACACGGAGCTCGTGGAGGAAACGACTGGTAGAATACAAACATGGGAGTCGGGGGAAGCACTGGCATCAAGTAAACCTGAGTTCTGCTTCCGGTTGTGTCAATAACCAGCCGCCAGGCTTCAGCTAAGTGGTTTTACTATCCAAAGACATAACTATAACTGTTCTCTGGGTTTCTAAGCACACAATTAAGTCTAAACAAAGAAGCTGCAACAGTCACGTGTAAAGTCACGAATGCCAGTCTAAAGAATTCTGGATTTCACCTGGATGGCAATGAAAAGCCACAGAGCAGAGTCTGAAAGTGCTGAGGAGGCAGGAAGCGAGACTGAAGCAGGCAGCTGAGATGGAAGATAGATGTGGACACAGGAGACATCGGAAGTTGGAACCTGCAGGAGGCCCAACGAATGAGAAAGGAGGAACCGGGCTGATTTACAAAGGCTTGGTGCCATCCACAGAACTGAAAAGTTCTGAATGAGGTTGTTCCTTTTGAGGATATCTTATATTTCTTTTAATTCTTATATAATTTACTACCATGTTAATTATTTTTTAAAATGTTAAAAAATATACAAAATTATAATTGCCATCTGAGTAGGGTTCCAGAAAGTTAATAAGAAGGTTCTTTAACCCTTAAAAAGTTGCAAGGCACACAAGACATACTTTTTAGGCTGCAGTTTTTCCATAATAGAATCTTCTTTAACAGATCCATCTAATGGGTAGCATCCTTGTCTCCTATTTACAGTAGTAGCAACCTTAGGACAAAATAAGATTAAAAACGAAAATGGAAAAGTCATTCAATAAATTCTGTTTACAGAATTCAAACTAATGTGCCATTCATAAAGTTGAAAATAGCCTTAAAAATCCTTAAATCCTCTTTAAATCAAAGAAAAAATTGCATGCCTATGTTTTTACCCTATTTCTATTTTTGAAGAAATCGGTAATTTGGCAACCACGTATTAAACAGAACATTAAATTAACTAAAACGTCTACCATAATTCTAAAGGAAATACTTGCAACAATACTTTAAAATTTTACTATAAAAATTTTACAATAGTACATATGGTATGTTTAAAACTCTAAAGTACTTAGAAATAAATTTATTAAGAAAACATATAAGGCCTAAGAAAAACAATGTATTGAGGATCATAAAACAACTGAATAAATGAAGAATTATGTCAGGTTCCTGAAGATAAAGATTTAATATCCTAAAATATGTCAAATATAAAACTAATACAATTCTAAATTCATATGGAAAACATATTATGCAAGAATTGCAAAAATTTTAACATACTATTCAGTATAGATTTATCCCATCAGATAATAAAACTGTAATTAAAACACTAGGTATGGGCACAATAAAGGAGCAGCACAGAGCCATGAAACAGATCCACATATGTAGGAACTTAATACGGAATACAGGTGACATTTCAATTAAATAGCGAAGTAGTCAATAAATAGTATGAGAAAGTTGTACACCCACCTTGCACCATATATGACCATTATAAAAGGATTAAATACGTGTCTTTTTAAAAAACACAATGTAAATATTTAAAATATATATATAAAACTCAGATGGGAAGGTGTGCCTAATGAAAGGTCTGTCAATGAAAACCTAGAAGCCATGAAGGAGCAGGGAAAACACTAAAGAAGGAACTAATTCTGAAAGGCTAAACATAATTAAAAAATTAAAAGTGAAAGACTGGGAGAAAACAAGATAAAGTGTTAACTCTCCATCACATGATGTGTTCTTACAAGTCAGGAGAAGATAATTCAAAAGGGAAACATGCAAAGCATCTGAAAGGGATGGGAAAAGCCCTTCCCAGAGGGGAGCGGAGACGCTGACACAGGAAAGGTTGCTCGATTATACGAGTAGTCAGGGAAATGCGATTTAAAACATAACATGAATATGACAAATTGAAACATGGATTTGTTTTGGAGTTAGAAATGAACAGAACCCGCTGATGGGATATTTCTGATGGTGGTGAGGGGGTGAGGAATTGTGTAACGATATAGAGAAAAATTCTGAAAACCGCCCAAATGTTTGTAATGAAAGGATCAGTTAAGAATTCCAGCACTTAAGTACCATGGTTGAGTGAGCAGTCATTAAATGTCAGAGGTCTGAGATCCCCGTGAGGATAGGTCAATGCGCCCACTTACACATATGCCTTCGGTAGGAAAAAGGGAGTCCCGTCGAGGTTTTAAGTATGAAATATCAAAGATAGCCACGTGTTATTATAAACACTTGGGGGCCTAAAAGTGTTACTTTTAACAAGTCACATTGGACCAAATGTTATTTTTAAGAAACCATGCCCCCAAATTAGAGGCTAAAGCCTTGATTTGTGTCCCTCACTGATCCCTCTGGCTTGCCATGTCATGGGAAGAGGTTAACCTTATCGTGAGTGAGGTAGCTAGTCAGACATCAGCAACAGGGGAACAAAGGAATAGGGGCCTAGCATAGAGACCGCCAAAAGAACACCCTATTGGTAGTTAGAGAATCCCACCTGCATCCCCAGAGACAAAGGACAGGAGGGCCATAATCTTAGCTGGTTTAATCCAGCCACAGATGCCTGAGCAGAAGGAACCAGCCTGACTTGCCCATAATCTAAGCCTCATCACACTGTCATTATAATACTATGTTTATAATACTATGTTCATGAATCTAATCACAACAGATTGAATTCCAGGTAAGCTCATGCACACTAGGCAAAGTACTATATAGCAGCCAAGTGTCAATAAAAATGACCTCACATGCCAATCACCTAGGAATAGGAATGCCTTTGGAACCAGCCTTCACAGCCCAAATATAATGCAGACATTCCCACTTCTAGGTTGTTACAGCTTTCTTTGCTAAAACCATGTTCCTCCCTGGAGCGTGTTCTTTCTATAATACACTTTCAATAAATCTTTTCTAAATCTTACTGACCTCTGATTCTTTATTGCGTCAATGAGGAAGCACCAAGGGAAAATGCTAAGCACACTTGTGCACCATTATCTGCCTCCTGTCTCTTTCTGGGGCAACAATGAAGTTCAAATCGCCCCAAGGGTGACATTACTATCAACAGACAGGTCATTCTCTCCTCGAAATTTTTTAAAAATATTAAATACAACTGATTTAAAAGATTTCACTTAAAACTATACAAAGAGTCTCACTTGTAATATATAAGAAAAGCTTTCTTCTGCCTCTGGCCTCCAACTTGTCATTTAGATTTATGGTATGTTTTTGTTTTTGTTACTTGTAAATGAAAGCATGTGGTCAAGTTTAACCAGCATTTTCTTCTCTCGTTTCTGGCTTTCCCACCTAAGATTATACAATTATCTATATTTTCTTCCAGTTTACATTTTCAATTTGTATGTTATTAGCATTCCAATTCACATGAAACTTTAATATATATTAATTATCTATTTATTGGATAACTTATCCTTTCCTCACGCACAATATATTTTTGAACTCAGGTCAAAAAGATAAGATGTTAGTATTTCTGGAATGATGCTTAAGTATGATCTTATTTAGAACAAAATCTGCCGTTTTGCCGACAAATTATAGAATGGTTATTTAAAAAAATTAAAATCAATCAAAAGCAGTGAAGGGATGCTATAAAAAACACACACAACTACAAAGATAAAGGCTGGTATAGAAAGCCATAGCATTCACTCACACTCAGAAATAAGAGCAAAAGTATATTCTTATTCCTGAATGGAATCATTTCAGGCTTAAGTTTGAACTAAACAGCACTACCTAGGCCTCCAACGTTAAAGATAAATTATAAGTCTAACTCAAGTACAGGTACTTAAATCTTACTTCATAGCATACATACATCATTTAAAATAAACTGGATTCCTGAAGTATTCTATAAAATCGGACTTTTCACTATTTATACTAGATTCTTCCATTCCAAATAAAAACTAAAGAGCAGCAAAAATCTAAACTTTAAAAATTACTAAAAGTGGCAACAATTTCAAGAAGGTTTCTTCAAAAACTCCTTTAAACAGTGATCAGCTTTAGTGTCTGAAGAATCTGGATATAATCCCTTGTCAATTACTTGGGCTAACAGCACAGGGGTGGGGGGAGAGGAGGGAAAGATGGGACAAATCACTCCTCTCCCAAAGAAAGAGGATGAACTAGTCAAAATGATACAAAATAGATTTATCGCAACCCTAAAATTAAAACCTGTATGCATAAAAACCTTAAACATTTGTATAGATGTAATCCAAAATAAAAAAAGTATAATGTTTTAAGACCACTAAACATAAGCTCAACTCATTCACCAAAAAAGGCGAAAGTTACTCTAATACATTTATTTGTCTATTTTTGAATAACAGAACAGAATGGCTATGGGCAGAAACCGTTCCAGCTCCTCCCCTTTCCCTCATTCTTTACCCACCACGAGACTGCATGTGTCATGTGTCGGGGACCCTCCATCACAACCCGGGAACTCGGTTCCCTTTTGTCATAACTATGCAGCCATATTCGAAGAGCCTACTGTCCAGAAGGAAAGGGGAGAAGAATTTTCCACGATGAAGGCCACAGTCTGTAAAGTCTGTAATTCCAAAATGGACATCTAATATGTAAATTTTTTTGCTACAAAATTTATATATATGTGTGTTTGCGTGCGTTTGTTATTTTTATCATGCTTAACCCTCAAACTAGTTAATCCACACCTAAATATCAAGAGTCAACTATAACACTTTTTTTAGTGATTTTCAAGCTTACAGAGAACTTTTACAAAATTCAGATTTGATTCTTGTAATCTCATGATAAGAAAAGCAAGTATCATTTTCATCTGACACATGAGGAAACTCAGGCATAGTGCTGACAGAATTAGGACTGCATTCCAGGTCTTCTGCCTTCATATAAACCATTGGCCATACTGCCAGATAATAAGCAATTTCATCATCTGACCTCTCAAATGGATTATTAAGAATTTAGTATTAAGACAACCTTCCAGAAACACTATGTAAATTGAGCTACATTTGTATTTGTAGTAAATGCAAACAATGTTCATTAAATTTTATTTTAAATCTCTGATTTATCCTCATTATTTTGGGTCCACAGATTTTAGTGTCAGTGCAACTGTACTATTTTTAGTGCTTCTGAAATGAACGTTAACTTTAGGCCACTGTTTTGCTTCTCTTTTTATACTATGACATCTCCACAAATGTAAATTTGATGACACACAAACGGTGAGGAGAAGGTGGAGTTCACACTTTACTTGCAATGGTATTGGTGTGGGGATGAAAGGTAGGCATTTGAAAGGAATATACTTCATAAAAATAAAAACAAAAAAAAAGAATTTCCCACAGATATCTCTAAATAGTCAAAATATGTAGGCTGAATCATGTATAACTTGTATTCTTCTTGATCACTTGGAGCAATTATAGAACAGATCGGAAAAGCTTTATCTTTTGTTAGGCTTCTTGGCTTAGAGACCAAGCAGCAAAAAATGCAACTAAAAAGTTTCTAACTAGATTTTATTTCTCTAACATTTTTACCTTTAATATTAAGTTGTAATGTATTTAATATAAAAGACTGTAAAACTTACCTCACAAACAGGGCATATAATTGTGCTGTATTCTTCAGTTATTAGTAAGCACAGTTCACAAAAATCATGTCCACACTGAAGTTCATAGTGGTGACCTATTGATAAAATTGTGAATTAACTTTTCTAGTTTGTTAACATTGAATGTGCAGAATTAATCAGAGGGGAAAATTAAAGGAGATTCTGTTGTATAGGAAAAGATATTTTTACTTAGGAATTGTTGACTTATTAAACAAAAGTCAAGAGAAACTATACAAGTCAGAAGGAAGGAGAAAAATCAGAAGAAAAACCAGGCAGAGCTATGTAATACTGTTCACATTAATTTAGATAGTTTTTGGTACCTATAACACTTTGAATTTGCCATCTTATAATCACACAAAGTGCTCTGACATACTTCATTTGCTTTGTTTAAATATCATGGCTAAGTAGGCTGGGAATATTATAGTCAACCTAGAAATGCAAAAACATTTCCATGACGTGCCTAATTAAATGGTCTATTCCAGACTCTAGCCTAGTTCTGTTTCCAAGTGTAACATTCTTTCTACGTGATCATAATGTTCTCTGCTCATTTATATTACCCATCCTGTGAAGCCGAAGGGGAGGGCAGATGTAACACGGCGAGACCCCACTCTTACAATAATCTAAGACACTAGCAAGGACAGGTCAAATGTTACTACTGTCACACACACGACCCATGTAAAGATCATTTTCACAAATCTAGCATTTATAATGGAAATATCTTAATTGAAAACCTGGTATCAACATTCTAACACTCAAAGTAGAATTTGAAGTTATCATAATAAGGATGTTTGTTTTAGCTCTGTAACTTCAAAAAAGATATTAAGATACTGCAAGAAAAAAAACGAAAAGTGAAACCAGATTAAACCAGTCACCTTTTTTAGCAAAAAATTATTCTTGCTGACTTATAATTGCATTCTTTAGATCAAAAAAGTTTTAGCTTTTAAGCCAACTGAAATACCTGAAACTTGCTTACAACCAAGCTAAATTTTAAAACTCTATTTAAATTCCAGAGATGATACTATCAAATAAAGCAAGACTGAGTAACTGTTTCATCTTTAGACAATTTCTTACATTGTACAGGTCAAAGTACAAAGCACTTTGTTCTTTCGCAATTCCAGATGTGTATCTACTATCCTCCCCAATGAGTATTTCTAAGAGGTGTGATACAAATGCATGGAAGAACCAGGGAGTATAAAAGGTCGTGTTCTAAAACTTTATTTTATAATCCTCATCTCCTTCAAACAACGGAGGCTTTCTATGCAATAGCAACGGTGGAAGCTCAGAGTAGGGAAACCCCGGCTCTCCACTGGGAAACACAACCAATCAACCTACTTCGTCTACACACGCTCGTGTCTCCTAAATGTAGTCCAACCGACAAGGACTAGGAAAACTGATCAAATGACTCACTTTGAAAGTACAAACATTAAACAGTTACACGGGGTAACAATGACTTTCCCGTGACCCATCCCTATCGAAGACAGAGCACTCCAAGGCATTTGAAATTACATTACAATAACTTAAACCTGTTTTCACTTGAGTAGACTCTAAATTAGCAGATCGACGTAAATCTAAAATTGCTGTGAAGTCTGGTCTACATGAAAGTCTTGTATACAGAAAAATAACTGAATTAGCACACAAATAAGAAAGTGGTGTGTTTTTTTCCCCCTTGACGTACAGAACACCAGATGCGTGAAAGTCAAGTACAATTTTCCAAACGATGTTTCACGTGAAACGGAGCAATAATTTTCCCCCCTCCAAAAAAAAAAAATGCCTAACGCCGGTTTAATTCAGGAACTTTTCAGAGTGGGTCCACTCATCACTTCTACGACAAAAAGCAAAAAACGACACGTGAAACTCGTGTTTCATTACTTTTTTGACCACAAGACAGCCGGCCGGGGTTTCACTCGATGCCCCCGGGGCCCGGGGGCGTCTCGAACCGGGGCGCAGGGGCGCTCACACACGGTCGGAGCGACGCGGGGCGCAGGCGGAGGCGTGACGCCCCCCCAGGGCCGACCACGGCGGCCCCGACCGAGCCCCGCGGTGCACTGCGGCGACGACAAGCCTGGGCGACGGTTTCCACGCCGGCCCGACCCCGCCGGCCCAGCGGCTCCCGCCTCAGCGGCCTCCGCCGGTCCCCAGGCCTCCGACCGGCCCGCGCGCCCGCGGGGGAGGACCCGCGCATTCCTCACCGCTCATCCTTCGTGCACACCGAGCGCACCCTTCAGCAGCTCCCCAGGGCCGGCTCTTCCTCCCCACATAAGCCGACAGCGAGAGCCAAGCCGTCGAAGCTTCCGCCGCCATCGCCGCCTCCTTGTGGACTGGAGGGGCACCGCGTGCCGGTCCCGGCGTCCCTTGCGCCGGCGACCAATCGTCGGAGGCACCGGCTGCAGGCAGCCAATCGGCGGGCAGCGAGATCGAAGCCCGCCCCTCGGTGGCCCCGCCCACGGCCGAACAGGTGCAGTAGGCTCTTTTCAGTTTTATCCTCCGTGTCTCCGTTCCGAGGAAGGGCGTCACCAGGTCGGGAAGGACCATTTACTTTAAAATGTTCACCAAAAGTGCCACCCCCCTGTGCACTCTTAGTGCATTCAGAGCCAGAGTGCATGTTTTATTACTTACACTGTTGACTTCAGAGGCAGCAAAGCATTCCCTCCATTGAAAGAACCAGCAGCCCCAAACCTGTAAAAAATGTATTTTTATCACAGCTTTAAATCATCCACTAGAGATTTGGGGGCTTGACTATTAGTAGTCCAAGAGGAGAGCCTATCAGTGACTACAGGTGGGGAGACTCAATGAACAGTTTCCAACTAAGGGGTTACCATCATTACCAACAGTTGAGCTGGGAGCGGTTTGGGGATGCTAAGAGTTAATAGAGCATAGGTTTATAACCTCTTGCTAGAACGGTACCTTAGCCAAGGAAGCTTGGGGTAAGTGTCAGAGGGGTGTTAGAGACAATCAAAATCAGTGCACTCTGGAGACGATGTCAATATGGTCTAGAATGGTATGAAAGGCCTTCCTAGAGGACATCAGATTTGCATGAGGCCTTCAAAACTGGGAAGGACTTAAAGGAGTAAGCAGAGAAAATGAGGTATTCCTGGGAGAAAGAATGGCATAAACAAGGAAAAGTAGGTGAGAGATGAGTGGACTCTTCAGAATTGGTTTTCTAGATCATCTGGCCAGAGTATTAATTTGCTTAAAGTGAGCCTTTTGGAGAGGTGTGTTGGCATTGAATTTCGGAGAGTCTTGAATGTTGTACTAAGGAGTTTGGACTTTACCTTTCAAGCAGTGGAGTGCTGGCTAAGTGTGTGACCAAGAGACGAAGTAGTCTGGTGGCAATGTGGCAGGTATATTGTGGAGGATGCACCTGGAAATGGCAGAGTGCCTTTAGCAGTTGAGAATAAAAGCCTGTATATATTCCTTATTTTTCCTCTCCATATATTTTGAAGTAGAAACAGAAATATTCTATTTGAAAGCTCATCCCTACACAAATTTTTTTATGCTTTGTTGCCCTCAGGATAAAGTACCGATTTCTTACCCTGTCCCCATGCTAACCATCCAATTGTTTCCTACTAATCCATACCGGAACTCAGAGTACTAATCGAGCCAATATTCCTACGTAACATGTTGATTCTTCTCCAGCTTCATGAATGGTGTTCCCTGCTCCTTCATCTGGAATGCCCACTCCTCCTCTTCATCGAATTGTATTCTCTTTTTCCTCCATGAGTCATCTTTAGAACCACCCACTCCTTGAAACCGTCACATTCCTGCCTGCACTCAATACTGCTCTAGCATGTGGCAACAATCTCTTTTCCACTAGGATATCTGTACTGTAATTTGAATAGTGACAGTCTCATCACATAGGGTTCTTGGGTCAAAATATGACTCTAATGTAATGTGATACAGCACAGAAGACTCATATCTGAATATCACCAGGTGTGCTGGAGAGAATTATGCCTTTGGTAAATTCAGAGGTTAAATAAATCTTGGATAAATTAGAGGCAATGAGAAATACAATGATATGTGATTAGACCTCATATGTCAGGTCTTAGTACTTACAGGGAGTGGCCAGAATTATTGTCTTAATGCTTAATTAAGACTGTTTAAAGCCTTTGTTTGGAATCCTTTAGTACAGCAGTCCCCAAACTTTTTAATATTAGGGACCGGCACTCCTATGAGAATCTAATGCCTGATGATCAGAGGTGGAGCTGAGACAGTGATGCTAGCCCTGGGTAGCAGCTGCAAATACAGATGAAGCTTCGCTTGCTTGATCACCGCTCACCTCCTGCTGTGTGGCCAGGTTCCTAACAGGTCATGGATGGGTACTCATCCATGACTTGGGGATTGGGGACCCCTGCTTTAGTGGCTTCCCATCGACTGTGACAAACCCTTAAAAAGGCCTTTGAGGCCTTTATGATTTAGCCTCTGCTTACCCCTTTAGTTACATTTTGCTCCACTTCTCACAGCATTCCAGATACACTGGCATTTTTCAGTTCTATAAGCAGGTCAAGCTCTTTCCAACATCAGGACCTTTGCCTAGAACTCTCTTCCCTGCATTATTAAAAACTTACAAAGTATTTTAGCCCCACAAATGGAAATAAAGAATAAAATTAAGAATACCCATGTGCCCTCCAACAGTGTAAGAAAGGATCTAATTTTACCCAGATAATCTAGTTTTATTATGTCTATCGGGCCATTTATTGACATGTTGGCCAATTCTTTATTCTTTTATATGTCTCATATCTTCCTTCTAGAATTGCTTTTATTCCTCAAGGATACTCTGAAGAAATGTCTTTAGTGAGAATATGTTAGTGACTAATGCTCTCAGTTTTTATTTGGCCAAAAATGTACTTTTATCTCATCTTCATTCTTGAATGATCATTTAGTAACATAAAATTCTAAGGTAACAGGTGTTTTTCTTCAGTCTTTGGAGATAGTGTTACACAGATTTCTGACTTCCGTTGTTGCTATCGAGAAGTTTGTGGTAAATCTAATTGTCATTCTACATAGGTAAGTTGATGTTTTTATTTGGCATTCTTTATATTCATTATACTATTAAGGAGTAGATATTTATTTTTACCCTGTTCAGAATGGACTGAAATTCCTTGATCTGAGCATTCTTGTCTTACTTGTCTGGAAAATTCTCAGATTTTGTTTTTGCTTCTATTAGGTGCCTCAAGCCACTATGAATCTGTGACCACTTTAATTTTTTGGCTTCTGTTTTTCTAGATTACTCCAACAGCATAGTTAAAATCCCAAGTGCCACTTGATACGTATTCTGGATTATCTGGGGAGATGTTTTTCCCACCCAAAGTGTGCAAGATAGAAAAATGTCTTTACCTTTTAGCTTACCTGTTCACTCCCACCAGTAGTACATGAACTTTTTATGTAAATGCTTAGATTAGCAGCTGTTTTATTTTTTGCTAATGTAATGGCTGTGTCATGATATCTCCTTCTGGCTTTAATTTGCATTTCTCTAACTACTAACGAGGCTGACATCTTTTTATGTTTCTTGTTCATTTAGGTTTTCATATTCCTTTTCTTTTGGGTTGTTTTTTTTTTCTCTATTTGTAGGAATTCTTTATTTATTCTAGATTCCATTGCAAATATCCTTTTCTAGGCCGTGACTTGTTTCTTCACTTTGTTGATGATATCTCTTATTGTCCAGAGGCATTTTATTTTACTATGGTATTTTCATCAAGATTCACAATTTTTTGTGTATCATTTCAGAAATCTTTTTATTACCGTCTTTTTATTATTTTATTACTGTCTCTTCTACTTTAAAATTTGGCTTTGTTGTCGGGATTTGCATAGGAATGGGAGGAAGTGGGGTGCAATGGGAATGTGAGAGCTCAGTAATTTGGATGGACAGGGTCATGAACCTTGATTTACTCTTTCTGTGTGTGTTCCCCACATATGCAATTGGCATAGATGAGGATAAATGATAGATGGATGAGAGATAGACAGATAGATAGACAGATAGAAAGATAGACAGACAGATATTGCATAATGGCATTTTGTCATGATTTGCTACAAAGGATCAAGTATATTTTAACTTTCATTCTGCTTTTGTTTCTGTAAAACTTTGAATTTACCATTTTCTTCTAGACTCACTGAAAATAGGTTGTCTCATACACAGTGGGTGCCCCACAGAAACGTAGCAGTGCATGCCCCGGTGGTGTCTGCACTCAATACACCCGGGCAGGCGAACACACCAACACAGCACCAGCCCACGTGACATGGTCTCAGAACGCACCAGGTGGCGCCAGACCCATAACAAACGCACTTGCAATTTGGTTCCTCCCTTACTTTCCAGAGGAAATTTTCAGGTCCTCTGCTACTGCCTCTGACGTTTCTGCCCTGTCACTGGCTAGCAGAGGCGGGCAGTGAAAAAGTGCAAGCTGCCTGCTGAATATATCTGGAGGAGAAAGAATACCCGACTCTCTCAGGAAGTGACGCTGGCTTTTGTTCTCAGGTGGCATCAACTTTGGGGATGGCTTTAGGGAAAAGGTGAAGAAATAAATGAAGAAAGATGTAACGGTAAAGGAGGATTTGAGAATTACGGAAGCGTGGGGTCCTGAGGGGGTGGTGCAGGGTCTCATGATCACACTCAGCCCTTTTCTCACGAGGGAAGTTCAATTCTCAGCCTTCCTCTCCCTCTTGGGGTTTCTTGTATCTCCTCCCACCCCCTCAGCTTTCCTATCAAAGGCAAATAAACTCACATCTAAATTGACAGGAGGTTTCTAGAAACCAATAGGCTCATTCCTATATCTACTGGCCTATTTCATTTTAGCAAAGACAGTGTATTAAATGTCACATTTCACCATCGTGTTTATACATAAAAGTACTCTCAAGTCCCCGGTGCCTGCTCCAGACTCCACCAGGGCTCAGCCTGGGGCGGGTCCCACCGGCACCGAGCACCCTTGGGACCTGGGAGTTGCTGCCTCACCCACGTCAGCACCCAGTTACGTTCTTTCTGGTTGGTTTTTAATTGTTTCACGTGGATTAGTCTTGCTTTTTGAGGCAGATTGTGCTTTCCTCACAATGGCCGCACGTGGTCCCCTGCCACGCGCTCCTGGTTGTGGTGGTAGGCGAGGACACAGTGGGCCAGAACGAAGCTGGAGTGGTGGGCCACGGCTGAGCGTGCAGCGCGTGTGGGGCACGCCGAAATCTTGGATTTGGTGACGTGGGGGAGTGACAGGATCCAGCTGCTCTCTCTTTCACGTTGGTTGCAGCGGGTAGAAGAGCTTCGGCTATTGTGTTGTTACTGTTGCTGTTTTGTCGTTGTCGTTGTTTCTACCTCCAGAACAGGAAGAGCCTGTGCTCATGGCCTGGAGACTCTCCCACCCAGGACACTGATTGACAAGGAGAGGTGGGAGGACCGGGGCCTGCGTGTGCTAGGAAGGCCTAGCTCGGACAGACTTGGCTCCGTGAGCACTTCTTATTCATGTGACCTCAGAGCAAGCTGTTAGCTTTCTGATCCTCTTTCTCCTCATCTGCAAAACGGGCACAGTGATGGTCCTCGCTTTGTGGAGCTGCTCATGCGGCTCACTGAGGTAACACGTGCAGGCGGCTCCAGCAGCACCTGACACTGGCGGGATCCATGAACAAAGACAGAAACTCACCGACTTCCGGCCTGCTCGACTTTTCTGTTTGAAACTCTCCCTCTTTAAAGATGAGGTCATAATAAAACGCTCCGTACCAGGAGGCAGGTAAACTCAGTTCTGTCCCTGGTAATCTGTGTGACTTTGGGCAAATCCACCCATCTGAGATGCATTCTCATCGATAAGGTGCCCAGATCATTTCTCAAGTTCATCGTGAGGGTCAAGTGCAAAAGGACTTGGTGAGTCATCCTCCATTAACCAGGGCGAGGTAGTCAAGCTACCCCGATGTGACCTCTGACCACTGAGTCCCTGGGGATATTAATGAGTGGAAAGAATGTGCTGCTGGGCTGGGGCAGCCTGCCATGGGGAAGATGAATAGTGTGACAGAAACAGTGACCACCTGCTCGTCCAAAATCCTGTGGCCAGATTGCATCGGCATGCACACTGTAGGAGTGAGACACAGAAAATTAACTCTCCCTTAATCCATGATTTCGGCAGCTCTGCTCTTTGCTTGAAGCTGAGATCACCTTTCGGAGGCTGGCCCAGGGGGAGCACGAGGGGTCCTGGCGAGGTCTGGCTGCTGGGCTTTGTGATCCAGACCTCACTGCTCAGAGCCTCAGTGTCCTTCCCGCACAAAGGAGGCACAGGAGAAAGCCCACTGCCCCCATCTCGTTCCCACGGACTCCATAGAACCAAGTGGAATTAAGAACCCTGCACCAGGCCGTTCACAGACTTTGGATGTTTTCTTTGTGTGGCCACGTGTGAAAACGACGATGCAGATTCTCTGTGGGGAGCATGCCCTCTTCAGGTGGAAGAGACTGAAATGAACAGCTTTGGGTTTCACGGGCATTTGTAAGAGATGCTCACACGGTGGCTAAGAGGGCGGACTTTGGGGTCAGACCCTGGGTCTGAGTCCTGGCTCTGACTTAAAGCTTAATCATGTGTGCCCAGGCAACACACACTGTGCATAGGTATCACATCTTTATCCATCGCAGCATCAGTGAAGCAAGAGTGAGAACAGGGAGACAGGCCTCTGGGCGAGCCGAGCGGGAGCCAGTGGCGCAGTTACACGCACGGGCGGCTGGACTCAGCCGAGGTCTGACTGCACCAAGGCTAAGTGCCGCTGAGAGGAGCTGGGGTGGGCTTCTTCCCCTCTTCTCCCCGTGAAAGGATCATTTTCAAAGGAAAGGTAAAACCATGACTGTGCTACAGATATAAAACGAACATGCGTTAAAGAATTTATTCAGCACGTTACGTAGGTGAGGGAGCCGGGCGGTTGTTGGAACCGCTCAGAGTTGCCAAGCACACGTGTGTCTGGAGTCGAGGAGTGTTCAGTGATTGTGCCAAGGCCGTGGAGCTGGCCTCGGGGAGGAAGGAAACTGGCCCCGCCTCGCAGGATCTGCAGATAGGAAGAGTCCGAATTGCTGTCAGTGCTCAGCGGCCTTGGAGCTGCCCACGGTGTGCCCTGGATGGGGTGTAGTTCTCCGTGGACACGTGGACCCTCCCGTACCACCGTACGGGATCGAAAGTCGAGCCTCTTAGCAGAGGGAGGAGAAATCAACAGTGCTGAGCAAGCCACTTGACCTCAAAGTCTGGGATTCCCTCTTTGTAATGCGAGACCAAGGCGTCTAACTGATGGAGTCCTGAGTGCTAACCTATACATGAAAGGCAAAGTGAGAGGCAACAAAATGTTTATTTGAGGTCCCAGAGAATAGTTCTTGGGAAGCAGGTTTCTGATTCAGGCAGACATCCAAGTACAGTTCCAATTAGGGATGAAGGAGAAGGGTTTCCACGAGAAGGGAAGGGTATTAATTACATGCATAGAAGGAAGGCATTTCTATAGATGTTAATAAGCCGAGGAAGATATTTCCACAGGCGCGAATAAGCCAAGTTATCCTTCAGCTCTATGTGATGGTGCTAATTCTAAACGAGGTCTTCAATTTTTCAATCTGGTGCCCCAAATATCTGCTTTCCTACCACCTCTGCGAACTCTTGTTTGGGGCACGGTGCTGCTTTAGATCAGGCCCAGAGGTTATTTTGCCCAGTTTCAGCATTCAAAACATTGGGGGAGTAAGACGTGCGAAGCGGTCCCTCTGGGATGGCAGCCCCGACTGCATTTTAAAGTGGGTCTGTTTGTGTTGTTTTCCACAAGCCTTAATGAGCTGCTCTGGGGAGGTTATCACAGTGCTCAGGGCATAACAGGTACTTAATGAAAATCAGCTGTTATCCTGCGCTGTCGGGAGACATTACACTCCAGCAGCATCGCGACGGCAGAATGAACAGATGCAGAGACCTGAAAATCTGTGTGCATGCAGAGTCAGAAGGGACCAGTGCGTGCACGCTGGCACAGACACCGCGTTCATGTCTCCTTGGGAATGTCCCTGCCTCAGCATCTCTTCTTCTCCATCTCAATAACGGCACAGTCTGTCAGGGAAGAGGGTGGCCTTTCCAGGGGCGTCATCTCAACACATCCTGATTTGGAATGGCGCAAGATCAATGAACCATCCAACAATGGGGATCCAGTCTCCACATGGATCTCTGCAGGTAACCTCCGACACAAACATTGCCAGGAGAGTATGCTTATCCAGATAAAGGTGCACCCGCATGTGCGTGTGCGTACACACACACACACACACACACACACACACACACACTCTCTCTCTCTCTCTCTCTCTCTCTCTCACGAGCCAAGTGCTTCACACGCTGGTCTCTTGCCTGTCACCACCTGCCTAGTCTAAGTCACAGCTTTCCTTGCCTCTGAACTAACTCCTTGCATCCACTCCTGACCGGCCCTCCTGCCCTCTACGCAGAAGCCAAGGTGATCTGAGCGTGGAACCAGGAGCGAGTCCCTGCCTTATCAGCAATCTCCAGCAGCTCGATGCCATATTGATAATGCAGCCCAACTGCCTTCCAGTGGACTCAGGAACCCTGCGCGATAAGACGCATGCCCACTGCTCCCCCTGCCCGATGGGCCAGTCTTCCTAGTGCTGTTCGTGTGCCTGGGCACACGTACTGTCCCCTTGGCTTTTGCACCCCTGTCCTTTCCTCCTTGACGCTCTGCTCTCACAAGGGCTGCCCCTTCTCATTCACCTCTTCGGAAACCTGGACCACCCCATCTGGAATCTTATTATCTAAGCCTCGTTATGTCTGTTAAACCCCTATCACAATTTATGATACCTTTTCTGCCCCTCCACTGGGTGCCAGCCCCCCAAGTCTGTCTGGTTCCCCGCTGTATCCTCAGACCACACAGCAGGTACCCCACCTATCTTTGTCAAGTGAATTAAAATCTTTCATATCTTAATGAGAGGCAAGGTAAATATTCACAAGGTAAATATGATCACTGGTGGGAATGTAAATTGGTATAGCTTATCTGAAAATAAACATGGCAGTGTGTATCAGGAGCCTTAGAAATGCTCTCAACCCCTAGATCCATTCTGAGGAATCTGTTAGAAAGTAATCAGAGATGGGATATACAATTTATTGATAAGATGAGACCTTTTTTAAAAAAGGAATAGTAAGAAATAAACGAACCGCCCAACAGTAGGGATATGGGTAAAATAGTCCTCATATGAAATCCTGTGCAGTGATTAAAACCACATCTTCAGTGTTAAAATAAAAAGGCAGAATAGAAAACTTTGTTTCAGTTTTGCCTAAAAATAAGTACATGCATAGAAACCCGTCCCCCGAAGAAACTACTCTTTCATTTAGGTTTATCACTAGGTAGTGAAATTCAGGGAGATTTCAATTTTCTTTTTACTCTTCAAAATCCCCAACGTTCTTAAATGAGGTGCAATTTTATAATTGGAATAAAACATAGACTATTTTTTGAAAAGAAGTCTCCATAAACCCAGCCTCGTCTTTATCTCTGAGTTACTCTGCCACACCAAATAGGTTTAAATTAATGCCTGTTATTTTCTTTAAAAGTATCTAGGCCTTAGTGGATCAATGAAGTAGTCTGTCCAACACACACACACATTCCTCTAATGTGGGATTTTATTGCTTTTTCCTGGCCAGAACCTAATATGCCAGTCTCATTTCTGCGACTTCTTAAATTCGTCATTTGTCCATTTTCGGCTTTCTGCAAGAACAGGTCTGCACAGTACGAAAGTTACCACTGGAAGGAGAGGCCTTCTGATGCTGCCCAGAAGGGTTTCCAGCTCACTGAGCTACTGATCTGAGATTAGCCCAGGGATAATTGTGTGATAACTGTGGCTGGACATAGAGGTTAAACACCTGGAGGACAGCAACAACATTTAAATTTAAATATACACATATTCCCTGGCGCATTCTCAACTATTTACATCGACTTACAGGGCTGCCCCCAACACCCTGCCCCCCCCCCCACGACTTCTCAACGTGACCCTGAGAAGCGGGTCGAGGACCGTGGCTCTATGTCTGCCTTTTCCTTTTCAAAGGTGCGGCCGACCCACCAGCAGCGGAATGTCCTTGTGTAAATGGCCCGTGGAGGAGGGGTGACGGGGCAGAGCCTGCTAGACGGGGAATGGTTAACTGACTGTCATCAGCAGGCTCTGTCTGGTCGGTTTGGGCTGGGTGTGCCATTGATGGGGAGGCTGCGGACACCACCTCTGTGAGGTGCTGCTACTGAGAGCTGTGGCCTCCCGCCGACACCTGACTCAAATACGAGGGCCCATCGGAGACCCCGCGTGCCGGGCGGGGATGCTGCTGAGGGAGGCATCTGGAAAGAGAGCCCTGGATTTTCAGACCTTCCACGGAAAAGCAGAAATGACTGGAAGAAACAAAAAAATTGAAATCGCCTCTCATTTGTGTGTGTGTGTATCCTACGCTCTGCATCCTAGAGAAGCTCAAATCAATTAGAACACCACAAGGAGACCTGGTTTTATGAAACACCTTTTACTTAAAAATGAATCCTCTCCGGGGCTGTCGGCACGGCTGCGTCACACACGGGTACACCGAAGTTAAGGCAGGAGCCACGACGGACGTGCAGTGAGGTGCCAGAGGGCGCGTTGCGACTGTCCCACAAGAAAGAAACGCGACCGTTCAGAGCCACAGCGGTTGCTTCGGAGGTTGCATCCCAGGATGTGGCTTGTGTCAGGCGCACATGGAGCAGGTAAGGGCAAGATGGACCCGGAGCTCCGTTTAAGGGGAGCTGGTGGTCGGAATGGGGGGCGGGCGGCGTGGGAGGGAGTGGGAAGACACAGAGGATGGGCGGGGGTGCAGCCAGGTAGCTGAGGACCTTTAGGAAGGACATCTCAGAGTCAACACCGAGGTTGTTCGTGTAAACCCAGCATCAGCACCTCTGTCTCCTGCAAACTTTCAGCCGAACCGGCCTTTTTGGAGCAAGGTAACTATCAAAAAATTGAAGTTCTCTGGGAGTTCACGAAATTCTTTGGGAGGTCGCTGGACTTTCAACAGAGTGGAACAAAGGGCCGGGCGATCCTGTGTGGAGCTTATGGAGCAGGGAGACCCCAGCAGGTGTCTGGCTCACCCAAGACCACATCACGCGAGTGAGCTTCATATACACAGGAACGCGTCGCTCTGCCCTACACCACTGCCTTGAAAGTCAATAGAGATGAAGATTCTATATAAACAGTTGAACCTCTGCTGTGAAGCACAGAACATCTGGGAACGTCTTTCACGCGGTTTTCTGCTTCTCCCGTGTGAGTCCTGATGCTGTCCCCCGCGGCAGCGATGTCCCAGCCAGTGGCCGGCAGACAGAGGGACCGTCTGCAGTGTGCTGGCGGGAGGTCTGGGGACCGTGGTGGTCTTAATAGTACATGTTCTTATCCCACCAGCCTGGGGAGGCAGAAACGGGAGGTCAGAAGAGGACAGCCTGTTGGAGGGGACGAGCGGAGTCGCGGAGGGCACCCTGCCACTTACTTCCGGGGTAGCGCCTGATGAAGAGCTTCCTCGCCTCGTCGTACACCCAGATGAGAATGGCGTGGGGCACAGCCACGAACCAGTACTGCGGCCTGCAGGCAGGGGGCAGGAGTGAGCCTAAAGTCGGAGCTGGGGCCCGGCCCCTGCCAGGGCAGAGGACCCGTCCCTTGTTCCTTTCCCTGCCTCACTGGAAAGGCCAACTGTTCCTCTGGGTCACTCAACACAAAGCCGGGAGCTTCTGGCTTAACCTGACCTGTGGCCGCTAGAAGCGGCCTTGGCTCTGAGGTGGCCTTTTCGGGGAGAGTAGGGATGGGATGGGGAGGTGTGGGAACCCGTTTTCTCTTCTGGAAAAACCAGCAGGTCAAAGCCTCTGGCATGTTTGGTTTTATCCCCCGCACCCTTCCGGGGTCCCGATGTTTATTTGGGCTGTGACAGCCCGGAGCTGGGCTGGCCCTTCCCCCTCCCCCACCACCACTGTTGAAGGAACTCACCGGAGCATGGTGAAGTTCAGGGCTGTGATACTGCCCAGGCCACAGGACAGGATGAGGGCGATGATGATCTGCGAGGCAATCCCCACCCAGATGACTTTATTTCTATAAGAAACAGAAAGCATAAAGATCCTGCACGCCCCAGGGCCCAAAGGGGCCCTTCCTGGGGTGGCAGAGCTCCCGGTGGACCCCCGGGGTGGGCCGTGGGCACTACCTGAAGAGACCCTGCTGGAAGATGGAGTTCCTGCGGGTTTTCCTGATGATCAGGTCTGCTATTTGCTGGACCATGATGCCAACAAAGAAAGACGTGTAGCCCGTCCATTCTAGGTATTGCCTCTGGTAACGCGTCTGTCGGTGGACAGAGAGGAGATGGTGAGACCGGGCTCGGGGTGGGGAATGCAGTTCTGAGAAGCTCCCCTCTTTCCCCACCTCCCCGGGACTGAGAGAGCATCACCTCCCCGTGTTTGGACAGAAGTGCTATTTTTTGTTTTTTGTTTTTTAACCAGATGAGCAGGAGAAGATGTGAGCTTAACTGACTGGGCCGCCATGGTGGGCATTGCTGGACTGGTTACTCGTCCCTAAGAAGTGACCTCTGGGCCAAGCCAGTGTCCCCCAGGGGCTCACAAGCCCTGTTCACTTTGAAAGCGTTCCCTTTCTTGTGTCATTAAGGCTGTCCAGGGAAACAAAGCCTCTGGGTCAGCCTGGGCAGGGCAGTGCCAGAGCCCGTCCTCACCCACTCTTGTCCGTAGCTGTCTTCCAGGTCATTCACAGAGTCCTGCTCCCATGCCACGCGGATGTTCAGCAGAGTGCCGGGCCTGAAGCCCTCCTGGGCATACACGGTGAAGTACACGAGAAAGGCCCCCAGGGACTGCATGAGGCCTAGGGCAGGAAGCGGCAGAACTGCCATGTCCCTTCTCCTCGGGGCTCCTCCCCCGCCCAGCCCCACCCAAGGAGAGCCCCAGCTCCTGATGGGCGATGGTGGCAGGCGCCGTCGTTGTCACCGTACCGATGTGCAGGTAGGAGTACACGGCCAGCTGCGTGTTCACCAGCCGGTCCCGCTTCTTGTGCCGAGGCTTCCTGTTCATGATGTCACTTTCGGCCTTCTCGTAAGCCAGGGCGATGGAAGGGACCTGCGGGGAGAGAGCCCGTGAAGCCAGCCCTGAAACACCATGCCCCACCCACAGGGTGACAGCAGGGGCCGGGGCAGGGGGAAGGGGCAGTGAAGGGTAGCGGTGGGTCCTGGAATGGTCCAGCCAGAGAGCAGACCAGAGCGGTAAGTTGTCTGCAGAGAATTTGACAACAGCCAGCTTTAAAATTCAACATGCTTGGTCTACGGCCACGCCACCCTGAATGTGCCCAATCTCGTCTGATCTCGGAAGCTAAGCAGGGTCGGGCCTATTAGTACTTGGATGGGAGGCCACCTAGGAAGACCAGGTGCTGTAGGTGTAAACAATAAAAAAATAAGGGGTTGTAAACTGACAAAGTCCTTGAAATCAGTGAGGTCAACCAAGGGTTGCCTCACCTAAAAAAAAAAAATCAGCGTGCCTTCCTCAGCGTGTGCTGGCAGCTCTGCACCGTGTGGGCTGTAAGCCCCTTCGCCCCTCTGGGGTGATGCCCTCTACCCCCGCTTGGCACACCCCGGATCACAGTGGCTCTCTCACAGGTCCTCCCACCTGGGGGGCCTGGGGGGACAGATCGCGGGGCACCTCAGACTTTCCGACTCTCAAGCTCCATGCTGGCCCGAGACTCTGGATTTCTAACAAGTGCCCAGGTGACGCCTGGACCACAATGCAAGAACCCCCGCAGAGGAGAAAAATGGGCGTTAAGGGACTGGAAGTGCCCGGCCACGAACTTTGGGACCTCAGCTTCCCTCCCAGGTGAAGCTGTCTCCAGCCTCCCTGCAGTGTGGAGGTCTCCTGGGTGCTGTGCAAGGAAGAGAGGGACCGGGTGGCAGTTGGCAGGGCCAGTCTCCTTGCTGTGACTTCGGACTGCTCCTGGTAGCCCTCCCCCCTTTAGCCCGTGCCTGACTGTCACGAAGCTTTCTGACAGGGCTGCGGGCAAGCAAAGAGGAAGGCTTAGGTGACATCACTGTAAATGTGATGGTGACCTGCAGTGACGTCCCCTAAACTGAGGCTTTGTAACTGCGGCTTCTACCGCGTTGAGGTGAGGGGCTTCCAGATCACTGATCCTCGCACTTGACAAGGGGTGGCCATGGGAGTCACCTCAGCCCCTGGGCCCTGGCAAACTCACCCTCGAAGTGCTTTAATTCCCTAAGCGCTGACGTATCCCCCAGCCCTTTGCTCTGACATGTGTTTGGGGTGCCGGGGGTCGGACATCATATGACAGTGTGTGAGAAACACAGAACTCCAGGCCCGTCCCGTCGGGGGTCTGAGAAGCGCTGACTTAGTTCGCCTCCTTGCCCTTGACCTGGGACAAGATGCCACAGCTCACACAACCTGGGCGGCTCGCAGACCCCAGCCCCTTTCGAGCTCCTTACAATGTCCGTGCCCAGGTCGATGAACAAGATGGTGATGGTGCCGATGGGCATGGGCAAGCCGGCGATGATGTAGATCAGGAAGGGGCACAGCTCCGCGATGTTCTTGGTCAGCGTGTAGGCAATGGTCTTCTTCAGGTTGTCGAAGATCAGGCGACCTAAGCGAGGGCGTGTCTCCTTGCAGGGCTGGCCTTTGGCCCCCCAGGTGACCCCAGCTCCCAGGAAGACCCCTTGAAGGAAGACCACGCACCTTCCTCCACCCCGGTGACAATGGACGCGAAGTTGTCATCTAGCAAGATCATGTCAGCTGCGTTTTTGGCGGCGTCCGAACCTGCTATTCCCATGGCGATCCCGATATCCGCCTTCTTGAGAGCTGGAGAGTCATTCACTCCATCCCCAGTCACGGCGACAACTGCGTCCTGTGGGACCCGGGGGACAATGGGAGTGAGCAGGACCACTGGGTCACAGGATGGGCAAGGATGCCATCTCCATTTTGTCTTCAGGACACAAGGACAACCGGACAGAGACAAAGGGCCCTGTTTGGGTTCTGGGAGGAGATGAAGATGGGGAGCCCCAGATGCCAGAGCAAGGAGCTCAAAACGAGATGCGTTCGAACCCCTGAAACCGACACGTGTGGTTCTCCTTCTGCCGTGGGCCCCCCGCACCCACAGCTTTCTCAGCCACAGATTCGACCAACTGCAGACTGAAAATATTTTGGGGAAAAAGTCCCAGAAAGTTCCAAAAGTGAAACTTGAATTTGCCACACTCGTGCCGAGCACCAACTCCATGCAAATGAAGTGACGTGTGGGCTCCGGCCTCCGTGCAAACGTAGGGTACATGTAGGTAAGGAAAGGTCACATGCAAACATCACTCCATCTTATGTAAGGGACTTGAGCATCCAGGGATTTCGGGGCTGGGATGCGGTGAGGGTTCCTGGAGTCAATCCTCTGCACATACGAAGAAGCAACTCCATGTTCTACACCTCACATCTTTACATTTTTGTTCCCCATCTTCCATTTTCAACGACTCCACACCCAGAGCTGCCACAGCACCCAGTGCCTCACTGTCAGGAGGCCCTTCCAGCGGGCAGCTGCGTGCAGGGGGTCACAGGCGGGCGGAGGGTCAGCCCCCAAGAGGCGGAAGTGTGAGGTGACCGGGAAGGATGGGCAAACGTCTCGGGAGGCTGAGAAGGCACCGCAGCCCTGACCTGGGATCCAAATGTCAGTCCCGCGTGTCCCCACGAGACGGGCAGGGACCGGGGTCCTCTGGGCACCGCTGCCCACCCACCTGCCTCTGGCAGCCCTCCACGATGATCAGCTTCTGCTGCGGCGACGTCCGGGCAAAAACGATCTCGGTGTAGCTGGTTAAGACCTCGTCCAGCTGCTCCGCGCTCATGTCCTTCAGCTCCATGCCGGTCACCACCACGGCTTTGGCGTCCCTGGAAGGGCCAGAGGAGCGTGAGGCCAAAGGGCGAGTCTGGCCGAAGCACCGTCGGGGGCAGGACGTGGCGGAAACCTCTTGGGTTTCCCTGGCAACTCAGTGTCCTTGACACCCAAGGCTCCAATGGGGGGAGAGGGATATGAGTCCCGGAGGCAAAGGTCCCCATCTCAAGACAGTAAACGGAGGCTGAAGAAGAAGGACGTTTCCTGCTATCACAAGCGGAAGTGAGCTGAGTGGCCCATTTCTGGCAGGGATGCGGGAGAAGTGGCCCCCCGGGCAATGTTTTACTGAATAAGTAAAACAAAAAATGTCCGTTTATGTGTTCTGGGTCCTAGAAGTCAGCTCATGCCAAAATGCGGGCCACAGTTTTTGGTTGTTGTTCGTTTCAGATTTATGGAGCGTCTAGCATGCAACGAGCAACGTAGGGAGAAAACTTCCTCGAGGTCTGCTGTGAGGACACCATTGTGCGCTGAGCACGTAAGGAAGGTTCTAGAAACTACTGATTACTCAGATCCCAGGGTGTTGCCTCCTGCTAAAACTCTTCAGGGGCAGTGCACTGAGCTTAGAGCAGAGCCCAGGACCCCTCACTTGGCAGGCGAGGCCAGGCTTGGCCTCGTGTCCCCTCTAGCCCGCTGGACTGCTCGGTCTGGGCCTCACGCTCATGATCGTGAAGTCAGAGCTGACCGGGGGGAGCCGAACACGTTCGCAAAAGCCCCTGCCCCACTCTCCTGTTCAGTGCGGTGGCTGGCTGGTGTGAAAATGTATGACCCTGCCATTTCTTCAAAAAGGAACGAGGAAAGCTCCACACTTGTTTTCATAGATGGACGCTATTTCTACAAAGGAGGAGGAGACACTTAGGCTTCACGAGGTGCTGGTGTGCCCAGAGCCCGTAACTCCGGTCGTCTTGGTGATTCGTTGCCCTGGTGATCCTTTATTACCTGACAGCTCTGTGTCCCTAAAAGCCATAAATGCTGGACAAGCCAGAAGAGGCTCTCCAGTCTCCCCTGTTCCCCCCACAGGCATGAAAGTATAATAAAGTCACTGAGAGACCCTGCGGTCTTTGATCATTTAAATCATCAGAGGTCTCTCCAACTCTCCTCCCGTGCGTCCCCTTCATTGCACTCATCACGTCACAGTCAGTTTTGATTTTTCTGCCCTGTTTCCCACTGTAGTTCCAGTGTCTGTCACGCTGCTTGGTGTACAGTTGGCACTCAACGACTGATGGTGGAAAGAATTGACACAAGATTTGAAAACCGAGCCTTTCCTTAGGGAGCTGCCGTCCTATCTACCAAGTGAGAAGAGAAAAAAGTGAATGTAAAGGTAGCTAAGCTTACGAAGCAACCTAATAGGAGAATGCTGGAGATGCTGGAGACGCATGCCGGGGGAGTACACAGTAGTACCCACACAGTTCTCGACACCCCAGCTCGTGAGACTGGACCGATGGCAAGTCACTGCACGTAACCGCTTTGTTTGGTTTTCCTCGCTCCAAATGAGGCACTTCAGTTTTCAGGTCAACTTCACTGGGTTTTGCAATTTCATACAAGGACTGCGTCAAGGGCCATTTGGGTGGTTAATACAGTGTTGGCACACATTAGTTGTGCAGTAAAATTCTGAGTGGGTGACTGAAAACACGGATTAAAGAGGAAACCAGCCCAGCATCACAAGAGAGTGTTTGGCAAAAAAGGGGATTGGTTCCAAAGGGCACAGCTCTCCAGACCCCCAAGGTCCCCCACGGACAAGAGCCGGAGCTTCTGCCACATCAGGGCTGTGGGCTGTGCTCACTCACTGTTTGTTAACTTGCTCCACGGCGATGTTGAGGCGTTTTGCAATGTCCTCCACCGTCTCGCTGTTGGCCGAAATGATACCTACGCTCTTGGCAATAGCTTTGGCTGTGATCGGATGATCCCCTGTAACCATAACCACCTAGAACGCAAACAAGGAGAAAGGCATGGGGACGGCGAGGACCTGGGCAGGGCAATTCGGTGCCACTGCAACTTGGTAGAGCGCAGTCAGCACAGGCTGTGGTTTGTCCTGATGGATAGCTCCTGTTTGCTAGCTCAGAGACACGATATCCCTTGAAGGTCGCACTGGTGGCACCACATCTGTCCTTGCTCCTGAATGCTCACATTTCCTTCTCTGACTACTGGAAGCCTTCCTCTTATTTACAAAAGGGCTGGGAGCAGCCTCAGGTTGCTTCCGCAGCCTTCATGTTCACATGGTAACGGAATGAAGATTTTGGTTTCGATACCAAGAAGGCGGAAGGATTATAGAGACCGGACCTCCAGATTAAGTAATAAAACCTTTTTTTCTGTCATAGTCTAGGGCAAAATATGGCTATTTCATGGCACAGGGACATAGCATTCACCACAGTTACTAGTGTTTTTTCCACAGAGACACAATTATTTTGCTTTCATTGCACAGCTACTGAAATCTTAGCACTGTGAAAGTAGAGATTTTTTTTTTTTTAAAAAAAGACTGATATTTACTTGAAGAAACCTAAATATTGACTATGTCCTCGGACGAGCACTCTTAGGGAGGGATACAGCATAAACAGGGGGGCCTCCCACATCAGGAAGTAACCCCCACCTTGATCCCCGCGCTGCGGCATTTGGAGACAGCATCCGGGACAGTGGACCGAGGAGGGTCAATCATTGACAAGAGCCCCACAAAACAGAGGTTGGACGTGGGGAAGTTCATGGCGTCGACATCAAACGAGTAGGTCTCTGGGAACTCGTCCACTGGCAGGTAGAGATGACAGAAACCTGGAACGCATGAATGTGGGGGTCCGTGAAGCCCAGCCATGAGTCACCGCTATCAGCCCTCCCCCTGCTCCTCCCCCACTCCAGTACTTCCATAATGCACATTGTTTTCACCGAAGGCACAGTGCATCCAAAATAACTCACTGTGTGCTCCTTAGGTTGTAAGACTGTGAAGTCATTTACTTCTGAAGATGTCCCTCCCAGTCAAGGGTGGGGACAGAGACACAAAGAGATAAGCTTAATAGACCACGGTGAGTGTTACTGAGGGGAGCTACGCTCCAGCCCTGGGGGGCATCAGAAAAGACCTCACCAAGGAGGTCGCATGTCAGCCGACTCTCTGGAGCAGAGTTGGGGAGGACCGGGGGTGAGACCTGGACTGTCAGGGGAAGGGTACCCAGCCCAGTCTTTAGTCACTATTTGGCTTGAGAGGAAGGACCCTAGGGTGGGGTGGGCCTGTTTGTTACTCAGACGATGTCTGGCTCTCTCGCAGGTCCAGGTGGAGGGGTTCCTGCCTCTGGTGGCACTTCCAAGGTCACGGGGACTTTCTCATCAGCCCTCACATCAAATTTATGCTCAGCGTGGCCTACTGAGCTACCTGCCTCAGGAAAGCCAGGCTTTGGGAGGTCACATGCGAGGTTCCTATTGCCGCCCAGCCAGACGGGGATCATCTCGCCCCACAGAGATGACCCAGGGCTGGGGGACGTCGGAGGCAGGTTTCCAGCATTCTCGTCTCGCCGGCAGAGTTCACTTGCTCCACAGACCCAAACATCTCTCAGAAGCACACATTCCACAGATTGCATCTGTGCTGGCAGGAACTTTCTCCGTGTTCAATGAGCCTTGTTGCCTCCTTGAGAGCATTACCTCGAATGCACCATGTGGGGGTTCAGGGGTACCACGGCTAATGACCCCTGGTTCTCGCAGCCGGGCGTGTTCCATGACCCCACTGAAGTGACCACAGCAAGCTCCTGCTACACTGGTTGTGTTTCCATAGTCCCCTCTCTTCCTAGCAGTACTTTTCCCCTAATCACTAAGTGAGAAACATCAACATTTTTTTCAACTCGCTTTTCTCCTCTAATCAGGTGCTAGTCTCACAGGGTCTGCCTCCAAGAAGTCTCTTGTGTCTGGTCCCTCCAATGTCCATTGTGCCTTGGGTCAAATCCCACCCTCCGTCGCCTGAGCGAGGGCAGCCACCTGCTCCTGAGCCCCGTGCCTACCTGCTCCCTGCTGCTGCCCAGATCCCCCGTTAGGAAATGCGGACCGAGCAGTTCGCTTGCTGCGATCTGAGGCACTCCACATGGTGACCTCCAGCTGCCTTTCTAGCATCATGTCCCCTGACGGGCCGCCTGTCCATCCCGCGACTCCGCCGCAGAGCGCTCACTGTCACGTAGGCATACCCTCCTCCCGACTCTGGGCTTGGCTTCTGTTGTCCGCTCCGCCATAAACCCCTCCCGCCACCTCCCTTCAAATATCGTTATTCAAGGCCCCTTTGAATGTAACTCCATCCACAGACCAGATTTTCCTTACCGGGCAGTGACCCCACCCTCCTCGCTGCTATCATGGGGCTCCTCGTTTTCATCTACCCTCTTCTCTCTGTGAGTCCTGGGGATGCCACAGCTCCTCCGCTAGGTGACCTGCCTGTCCCACCTTGTGCCCTGACCCAATTAGGGCCTTGCGCCTAATGGAGGACACGCAGGGTTCCGCTCACCCAGCACACGCTCGCCCAGGCCGCCCAGCTCCATGTACGCGGTGTGGAAGGCGTCGGCCATGCTGCGGTCCAGGGCCTGCTCCTGGCCGTTGACCATGATGGTGCTGCACTTCTCTAAGATCCTCTCGGGGGCCCCTTTCATCACCATGAGGAAGCGCCGGTCACTGGGGTCGTCCGTCTCATGGATGGAGAGCTGGCAGGGAAAGAATTGAGCATCAGCGCAGCATGAGGTCGGGTGTGTGCCATCTTCGCTGCCAGGGACCGGATGGACCTTGTGCTAGCTGCTTCTCCTTGGAATGAAAAGGAGGCTGTCTCTGTCCTTTTCATTTTCTGGCCAAGGGACATGCAAGAGATCTGGACTCAGCCACCGAGTCCCAGCCCAGGGGGGTACCCTGAGGTTGAGCCCAAAGTAAGAACGTGGCTGCTTTAGGGGGCAGATGTGGACGTCAGCTTGTGAAATCTTGGGCCTTGAAGTGGATCTGCAGAGGTGCCCGAGGGCTGGAGAGCTGTGAGCCCCGGTCTCGCCTCCCGTCCCACCTCCCTATCGCGAGCGGCATTCTGACTCGAGCTTCTCTGAGCCCAGGTGGCACGAAGGCAGCAGCCCCTGAGCCTCTTCACCTGCACATCAATCCGCGTTACCCCCGGGATGTAAGCAAACACGGGAGGGGGCAGAGGAAGTGGGCAGGCTTGGGCCAGGCTTCCCGAAGGACAGTGAAGGAACAGGCATCACGGTTTTAACACCGATACCTCGGACCTAGTAATTCCACTTCTAGACTCACCCTCATGAGACAATTGGGAAAAATGTGAAAAAAAAAACATGTAGATGATGATTAATGGCTGAGTCTCAGGTAGGTAGCTCCTATTAACCACTAGGTACTCATCCCAAGAAGCTGGAACATCTGGCAGAGAATGAGTAAGTTACAAAGAAAAATCCACCATTTTGGGCCTGTCAGTTGATTCTAAATCAGCAGTTCTTACACTTAGGATACCAGAGATGAGTACAATGAAAACAAAAAAGGTAGAGGGCAAACATAGGTTGGCACTTTTTTTTTTTATGGCCAAGTATAGACATTAAAAAGCAACTAACCAGTGAAAACCCAAACCAAAGGGAATCAAACCAAAAACCTCCCATCACTATCTTTTTAACGTTTAAAAAGCAGAAATAAGAAATGCTAATGCAGCGTGCATGGCTGTAATTGCTCACATGATTAATTCTCCAAATCACCCCAAGGCTATGGATATTTTTCCCACCACCTTTCAAAAGGTGGGAAACTGAGGAGCAGAAAGGTTTAATGACTCGTGCAAGATAACACATTTGACAAGTGGCTGGGCTGGGACCAGAGCAGCTGACAGGCCTGAGTCTGCACCCCAACCATGTAGCACATAAAGGACAGTCTTTGAAATGAAATATGCATTTGTTTTTACATAAAATGTTTACCTCTACATAAATCTTTATAAAATAGTGTCCTAATTTCCCAATTTTCCATAAACTACTGAAAATACCTTCACGGACCAGTGCTGCTGTCCTAAGATCAGCTTTGTTGCTTCCCAAGGTCACAACGTCTTCGGCTCTTCATGCGGGGCTGAGCAGGGTGGACGGAGCCCCAGCGAGACTCAAGTCTCACTCCTAACCTCAGGGCCATCCAGCCCCGTCCTGGGTCTGTCATATAGAGCTCTGAACCTCACTTTTTCACGCACTGCTCTGCAGAGCCGTCTCGGGGATCGGGTGAGTCACTACGTGTGGAAGTGAGCACACAATGTCCCTGATTAACAGCATCACTTTCGGGCTGTGACTTTCTACTTCCACTTACGTACACTTTCTGAACAGGAGATCTGATTTCCTGCCTTTAATATTTGATGTCAGACACGTCTGTTGGTTGTCTACTTGGCTAACTATGGATCTCTGTCGGCCCGTCATCCACCCGGATATTTGCAACACACAGTTCTTTTCCATCCAGACAAAATGGCTGGGGAATCATCAGAAACTTCAACACAAACTCAGCTACCTTACTGGTACACTTCACTATTAGTGCAAAGAGCAAACCATAACACCTGCTCTCTGCTCTGGGGCCCACAGGAAAGCCCACCAGCAGCAGGACCCTGGGCCACACACTGTCACCTGGCCCAACATGAGGAGGATGGGGGTGGACGGCTGTTTTCTTCCCAAGCGATGGGTGAATAAAGGTGCCTACGGGCCAGAACTGGAAGGCCACGTGGCTGACCATGTGGCTGAGGAATCTGCAAGATTCCTCACCAACAAGGTTCCCTCACCAGCCTGAGCAAAACTGCCCCGCCTTTGCGTTGTGACAGAAAATGCGTGGGCTCAGGAGTCACACCGACGTGTAAAAAATCAGTCACACCACCTCGCTGCCAGGGTGAGTCTTGGTCACGTCAACACCCTCAGGGACCCGTGTCCTCCCCAGAAGATGGGATTCACTAGTCCTACGGCACGGTCTCGTTGTGAGGATTAAGGAGACAATGCTGTGGCCCACTGGACGCAGACTGTGGGGCACAAGCCGGCGGCTCCCCTGTCTCCCACCTCGTTCGCCCTTTGGGCTTTGGCTATAGCCCCTCATTTGTGCAAGTCACCCCATGCGGGGTGTGAACGTGTCTGTAATAGAGACCCAGGAATGGAAACCGAGCCGATCTGACTGGAGGCCCAGGCCCTCCATCCCTGAGGCCAAGTATCATTCAAAACCCATAGGAACCTACGGACACTTGAGAGGAGAAACGCCGTTCTTGGGACGACGAAGATTCGGTCGTGAGGAACAGCTCACCTGGAATTTGTTGGTTGAGTTGAAAGGGATTTCTGCTACTTTGCGGTTTCTCTTCCTAATTTCCATCACGTCACCCAAAATCACCTCTGAGAATTTTAAAAGAGCAGTTTCGGAGGCGTCTCCAACCACAATTCTCTGAAAATCAAAACAGATTAAAAAAAATATTGTGTGTGTGTGTGTGTGTGTGTGTGTGTGTGTGTGTGTGTGTGTGTGTGTTTGCATACATGATCTGGTTCTTTGGGGATTATTTTCAATGAACCAACGTGTCGCCTAAGTTTACCATGCGGTCAGAGAGATGACACGATGACACACAATTGCGAGTAATTTAAGACCAGTGGTGCCACCCACTTTCTATCAGGAAAGATTAAAAAAATTTAGAGCTCTGGGAGAAAACAAGCAGCCACGAACTAGATCTTGAAAAATTGTGGGTTACAGATAGAGGAGCTAAAGAAAGTCTTCTAGAAGCCAGGACGTCATGAACGAAGGCGAGAAGTATGAGACTGCTACCTTAAGTGCAGGGAGCACAGGTGGACACGGGAGCGAGGAGGGGCCCCCAACAGGTTGGCTGAGGTCTAGACTCGAGAAGCAGAAAACAGAGAAGCAAGGAAAGTGTTTGAGCAAAGTCAGGGGAAGTATTTCCTCTCACGTGGCATTTAAGAAAAATCAGAGCCATGCAAGAAAGACCCGGGCAGGGGAAGCTGGAATGACATAGGCCAGTCGAGAGGCTGGCACAGCCATGTAGATACGAGGTCTCAGTGAGAACAGAAAGGTGAAATCATAGCTATTTTGAAGTGAGAACAATAAGACTTGGTGAGGAGAAAGTTAACAATGACTTCTAAGAGTTTCAGCTTAGATGAAAAGTAAAATAGTGATGTCATAGAAAAATAGAGAAGCCGAGTTGGGTACAGGTAGAAGGTGACAAATATAATTTGTTGAGTCAAACAGGGCAACACCTCTGAATGGAAACACACAGCCAGCTGGGGATCCATGGAACTGGGGTGGGAAATGAGAACGAGACAGAAAGTTTTGAAGGAGAATGACAGAGAAGGGAACTGATGAGCTGATGGAGAAAAAAAGAGCAAACAAATAAAAAGTAGAAGAAAGAGTCGATAAAGGAAACAGATGATGAATAGAAAATTCAGGGGGACGTAGATCCAGTGACTCGCTGGGAGGGAGAAAGAGAGAGAGAGAGGGAAGCGGGGCAGGAAGGAAGGGAAGGGGAGGCAAGAGTTAGGTTATCACGTATTCCGATATTCCAGGACTCCTCAGAGCACCCGCTGCCAAGAGGAATACCCTCTAAGATCAGTCCTTCTATCGCCATCCAATTACATTTTAAACTTCAGCGAATGGCATTTATGTGATAAAGAAACTATCTGCTTATTTGACCGAGCAGTTAGGAAACTAACTTAAAGACACATTCGCTTTCTGGAATGAGACAGACTTCTCAAAAGACCGAGATCAATCTGAGACCCCTGGGCCATCCACGTGATGGTTCAAAGCTCGTCAGAAGGAAGGGAGTCTCCTCCAGGTCTTGCGAGGCAGACTCGCCCTTTCCAGTATGGGCTCAGCTTGGTGGGAGAGACTAAATCAAGCACCAAGCCAGAACAGAGAGTGGCTTCAAACTGGCTGTGACTCGAGACTGTGGGACGCGGACGACGCCTTACCTTCATGATGGGGACACTTTCCTGTCCTGGTCTGAACTCAGCTCGGCTGCACAAGGTGATGATCTTGGACAAGGAGGCCCAGGTTCCAGAGCTTTGGTCAAAGGTTTGCTCTGCAAAACGGGAGGCCCAGTGGGTGCTGTGGGTGCTGGGGTGACTCGTGGCCACACCAGGCTCCGCCTCACCACTCGAATCCATAGCCTTGAGCCAGATGGAATGCTCCAGAAAACTTACCCGACTGGTTTTCGCTGGTGTCAGCCGTGAATATCTGATTGTCGAACCACAGATGGGCCACAGTCATCCTGTTCTGGGTGAGGGTCCCAGTCTTGTCGGAGCAGATGACGGAGGTGGAGCCCAGCGTCTCCACCGCCTCCAGGTTCTTCACCAGGCAGTTCTTCTTGGCCATCCTCTTGGCTGTTAGCGAGAGAGTCACCTGCACGAAGAGGGAGAGAGAGAGAAATCCTCTCAAACGTGGGCTCCGAGGCAGAAACAACTGGAGCTGGACACCCTTCGGGACAGAGCTGAATTTACAGCGGAAGCAAAGCCAACCAAGGAGCTGACAGACCACTGCATGCCATATCCTTTATTTTTTTGGTTATTATTAAGCACGAGACACTTCTTTTGTTCCTTCACCCCTTAAAGAAAATGATCCCGAGATACCCGCAGGTGACAAAGCCAGGCCGGCTACAGCCGACTCTCATGTGTGATTTTAAAGGGAGCTTTGGCCTGCTTGGGATGACACCAGGCCAATGATTGTGGAGGCCACTTTAACATGTAACGGGAACCTTGAGTCCCCCCTCCACCAACAGACTGTGGGCGGTGGTGGGGGGCGGGTAAGCATGAACTGGATGGGCCCTTACAAAGGAGGACCCAGAGGGGTCTTTGGGGGTCGGCACAGGAAAGGGCTGGATTGGGAGCAATTTGCGTGGGGTGTGGGGTAGAAAGAAGAGAGGGCAGGCCAGGGGCCTGTGCCTAGGTCCCTCAGCTGCAGCAACTAACTGCCAAGGAAGCTGGCGGGGAAGGCACCGGCTTCTTCTGGAAAACCTGTCCATGGTGGCTTGAGTCTGCCTAATCTAAACCTCAAGGGCAAAGCACCCCACGAGGCCTGCAGACGGCGCTCTTGAAAATGGAAGTCAACGGTTCAAATATCGACAGCCTCCCAGTCCCTTTTGTTCTGCAGTCCATTCAGAACGTCCCCTGGTTGTCCCAGGCGGGAAGGGAGTGTGGCTCTGAGATAGAGGAGACCCCTGGTTTGCGGCAGAGCTCACGCAGCATAGCGGGGGGCTGAGCGCTAACAGGGAGTGTGACGGGGGCGGGGAGGGGCCGAAGAGTAGCACGGACTCACAGTGACAGTGGCCAGGAGGCCCTCGGGCACGTTGGCCACAATGATGCCGATGAGAAAGATGATGGCATCCAGGACCTGGTACCTCATGGATATGGCAATGATGAAGAACAGCACGCCGATGGAGATGGCCACGCTCGCCACGATGTGGACGAAGTGCTCGATCTCCAGGGCGATGGGCGTCTTCTCGTTGCCGACTCCCGATGCCAGCGAGGCGATCTGGCCGATGACGGTGCGGTCCCCCGTGCTGATGACCAGGCCAGTCGCCGTGCCTGCAGGCAGAGCGAGCGCCTGACTCTGGGTGTCCTCGGCGGGGAGGGGGCGGGGCCCATCCATGCTTCCGAGGCTGAGGCCAAGGCTGGTGCCGCCGAGCTTACCTTCCAGGCAGGTGGTGGAGTAGAAGCCGATGTTCTTGGTCTCCAGGAGGTTGTCGTGGGTACACTCGCAGGAGCGCGGCTGGGGCTCAGACTCCCCCGTGAGCGATGAGTTGTCCACCTGGAAGGGGTGGTGAGACAGTTCAAGGTGAGCCTCCGTGTCCCCCCGGGGATGGTGAGGCCTGGAGGGACCCCAGAATGCCGGGCTGACCTGAGGGTGCCCGTGACACTCACCTTGCACCCCTGAGCGGACAGCAGCCTGATGTCTGCGGGAATCTGGTCCCCTCCTTTAATCTCCACGATGTCCCCGACCACCAGCTGCTCTGCAGGAATTACCTTCTTCTCAGAATCGCGAATGACAAGTGCTTGCTGCGAAGGAAACCGTGCCAGGCTCCTCAGATCCCGGAAGGACACAGACCCTCCACCGTCCGCCCCTCACTGAACCTCGGCTGCAAGTCGCCGGAGGTCACAGCCGTCGGCATGACCAAAGAGAAAACCAAAGACCGTGACCCAGGCCCGAAGACCCTCAGAACAATTTTTTGTTGCAGGGAGGAGGTCCTAGAGATCATCTTGGACCCAGAAAATGCCAAGGGCAGAGATTCAGCAAGGTGGCCGCCCTGAGCCTGAGGAAAAGGGGTGAGCGCTCCTGGCCGGGTGTCGGAGTGGGGGGGGGGCAGGGGGAACCCCCATTGGCTGACCTGAAGGTCATAATGCTTGCGCTCAGGCCGAGGAAACGTTAACAAAGGGGAGGTGGGTCTCCCGACGGTTAGCACAGAAGGTCCGCAGCGTCCCCTCCAGCTGGCAGCTCTAGGGGACCAGGGGCTGCGTGCTTTTCCCACTGTGTTGACAGTGGTGCACGGGCCCCCTGGGAACACCTGCTGGGTTCCCGGCGGAAAGAGGGGAGCAGCGGCCTCCCACGCTGAGGGTCCCATGGCAACACGCAGATGATCAAAGGTAAGGAATCAGGGGACCACCTCGCTCCCAGAACCCGCAGGACAGCTTTCGTCTGACCAGCCCCACGACGCTCCCGGGCAGCGGCAGCAGACTCTGTGCGACAACCGACCCATCTGTCCTACTCTGCTCCTGACTGAGCACCTTCCTGCATCTTACCCCTCCGGTCATCTCAAAACCCCGAGGAAGCGGGGCTTCAGAGAGAGGAGGTCACTTGCCCAAGGCTTCTCAGATGGCAAGGGATGGGGCCAGGCCTGTGTGCACCTTCTGCCCCCAAGGGCCCACTGTCCTCACCTGAGGCCAGAGGGGGACGGCTGCTGCTTACCTGCGGGATCATCTTACTGAAGCTGGCCATGATGTTGGTGCTCTTGGCCTCTTGGTAGTAAGCAAAGATGCCCGTCAACAGGACGACCAGGACGAGCACTGCGCCCAAGTACACCTGGGTCGGGAGGAGAGGCACCGATCAGAGAAACCCACCTCAGGTAGCCCGGGGCCCAGGCCCAGAGCCTTCCCTGGGAAGGCCAGAGAGATGGCCGTGGCGTCTGGGTATCATTTGCAGGGCACAAAATCCACCCATTTGAAGTACATAATTCAATGATTCTTAGTAAATCTACACGGTTGTTTATTACAGTTGCAGCAGTCACCACAATCCAGTTTTAGACCATTTCTATCATCCCAGTAAGACCTCCGTTCCCACTGCCAGTATCCTGCTCCCACTCCCAGCCCTGGCAAATCTGTCGCCAGGACGAGCCTGTTCCGGACACTTATCAGCGGGAACCTTGCTACGGTAGGTGGCCCCATAGCATGGTGTTGGTCCGTGCCGTTTTGTGCTTTGGGGGCTCAGTTCTCAGCAGGCACAGACGCACCTCACAATAAGGGTGAGAATGGGCTTTGAGGAGAGAGAACCCCAGAAGCTTCACATGGACATACATTTTTTTCACTTAGGAACTTGCAGTCTCTCTCTCTCTCTCTCTCTCTCTCTCTCTCTCTCTCTCTCTCTCTCTCTCTCTCTCTCTCTCTCTCTCTCTCCCTCTCAAGTTCAAGCTCATACTGCCTCCCAGATATCAGAAAGTCAGGTACACTTTCTACTTTACAGCTGGGGAAGGACGAATTTCCCCAGACCCGTGCAGCGACTGGACTGGTCCGTGGCTGGAGACGCCTGATTCCGCCCAGGGCCCCGCCCATGGGAAGCCTCAATGCTGCGGGAAGTCTCACCCAGGGCCATCGCCTGCCGAGCACAGCCAGGCAGGTGCTGACCGCAGAGCCTTACTTACGCTGTCCAGGGATGCGGCTTTGTTGCTGGCGTACTGAATTGCGTAAGCGATCCAGCACAGGATGGCGCCCACCCACAGGAGGATGGAGAACCCTCCCACCATCTGCTTCAGGAACTTGACAATCTCGGGGGTCTCCTTGGGAGGGGACAGGGCGTTGGGGCCATGCCGGGCCAGCAGCTCTGCCGCTTGGGTGCTGGAGAGGCCCTGAAAAGGCAGAACAGAGACAATTAGACATCTGTCCTGCTTTGGTTGGACGTCACACGTCTGCAGGCTGCGGGGAGGGCCTGGGAAAAGCGGGTGATGCCTCACCTTTTAAAAAGGAATATTTAATGCTTACTACCAGCCAGGCAGTGTTCCCCACACATTCTCTCAGCTATTCTTTAAAATAACACTCTGAAGAAGCGACTACTATTATCCTCATCTTACGGAGGTGGAAGTTGAGGCTCGTGGCAGTTGGGTCACCTGCCTAGTAAGTGGCAGCACCAGGACTTGCCCAGGCACCTGGCCTCAGCACCGCTGTGCCCTGTGAAGGCCACGCAGCTTCTTAGGGATTCTCGCAGAGGTGGGGACGCCTCGGCTGAGGAGAAGTGTGAAGGCAGAAGCCGGTCCCCAGGGATAAAGGCGGCGTGGTGACCACCCAAACGCTCCCTGTCCTGCAGCTTCGAAATGGCGTGTGGCTCATTCTTCATCCTTACGTCAGGCACTTTTCTGCTTTTCTAGATGCTCACCCTCAGTTCCAAGTCCTCGGTCATCTGTGGTTCTAGCCCTGTCACGCGGGGGCCACATGACCAGCGCTTCCCACCAGAAGCCCTCCATCTACGGGTGCATGAAGCTCCCTCCACCCCCTGAAATCCTGTACCATCATTCATAGCGTTTTCCCCAAAACCAGCTTTTACAGAGGAAGTCGCGCACAGGCCTCTGTCTCTAATCATGCCACGAGCCAGAGAGAGGACTTTGTCCTTGTTCATTTTTGTGTCCTTTACAGGGTCTACCGCCTTTTCCACAGCGGACGTTTAAATTGTTGAATAAACTGGATAACTGTAGCCACCAACCTGGCAGCATCGGCCCCTCTTTGCAATTCCTCTTCTAGAACCCCAGACTCGCCATCGCCACCCCCCCACCACTTCCTTCTCCAGTCTGCACCCCGCTCCCGCCACCTCTGCTGCCTCCTCATGGCCGCGTGGTAACTGCCACGTGATTTGTTCAAAAACCTCGGGGAGACCCTGCAGGGCATGTCTCTGAAACGTGCTGCGAATGCGCCCCTCCCCTCCCGCCTTACTGCTGCGGCCCTGTGTCGGTCCTGCATCGCTGTCCTGTTCCTCCAGACCCGTGGAGCGTAAACACAGAGCGAGCTACCGGCCCACGTGCACGGCGGGTACCTCGCTGACGTGCTCGGGCTTTACAGTCACCTCGTGCCAGAACCGCCTTTCGAAAACAAGTCTTCCCTCACTGCTTCCCCACAGAGCAACTGAGGCCTCACATATCCACACAGTCCTAGTTCCTGAATGACTGGTCCAGCCAAACGACCTCTCCTTGGCCTCACTCTCCACCTCACCTCCCGGTCCACACAGGCTCCGGACACACTCTGTCCTTCCTGCCACTCTGCCCGCCCCCTCACCCCCCAACCAAGTTCTCTGCGAACTTGAATTTGAATCATCGAGCCATCATCCTGTGTCCCAGTTTCAAACACGGTGCCTCCTCCGGCCAGATGCCATCACTCTGCATGTCGCGTGCCCTCTTGTGTGCCCTGCTGGTGGGACACAGTGGGAGTTACGACACCTTCCCACGTCTGCCTCCCCTGCAGCGCTGCTTGCTCTGCAGACCAGGGGGCCCTGTGTGTGCCTATCCTTCCACTGCTGGCTCTGTCCATCGCACACACGGGCACCTTGCTGACTTGAACGGATGTGTCCGACCCTTCTGACGTCAAGACGCTGGCACTTTTGAGATCTGTCTTGAGTCGGCATTTGCAGAGGGAAGCAGTGTCCATGTGGTAGGGGAGCGGGGGGCACCGTTGTCATCGGGGTGGGGGGTGGTGGACAAGTGTGGTCCAAAGCTATCATCACCCCGGACCCTTGCTTCTCAACACCGCTGTTCCCCGTTCTTTGATAAGGCCCTCATACTTCCTGCACATCAGGATTAAAACGACCTCTGACCCTCACAGAAGGGGAGCATCTGGCCTTCTCTGGGGAGACCATGGCTTCCTGCAGTCACAGTCACCATCCAGCTCAGCCAAGGAGCGTGACCGGGGTCTTGGTTCAGACACACCAGCTCCCGAGGACTGCCAGCCCTCTGTCACCGCTGGGTATGCAGGGGACGGGCATTCTCAAAGTTGCCACTACTGGTCACACATCCTAAAGGCACCATCTCCTTCCCCATACACCTCCTTCCTCTCAGCCTAGCTCGCCAATGACTTACCGTGACGATGTTGGTACAGTATTTACTTTCCAATTCCTTACTGCTGAGCTTGTGGTCATTCTGAGTCCATGAAAAGAAGAACAGAGTGAATTAGGACATTCTGAAAGGCTCAAACCCAAAGCCCTGAGCAGCCCCTGGAAACTGGGAATCACGGTGACGGGAGAGGGCACAGGACATGTGGGACCGAGGGACAGCCCTCAGTGTCGGGGGGGCCACCACAGTGAGGGAAGAAAGGGTCTTGCCACAGGAGAGCCCCGTCTCTCTGATTTGGGGGACTTTCTAGCCCCTGCCAGAAGAGTTCAGACTTAACTCGCCATTTAGCATGTCGTTTTTACGAACAAAGCAACGCATGTGACCTCAGCCTGAGCTCCAGCCCACGCAGGTCTGAGCACACCTGACGTCCAGGTGCTAGTGAGCTGGACCCTTAACTCAGACCCGAGAATGGAGTGCTGGGTGCGCGGAGCCATGCCACCCAGCACACTTCCCGTGTCCTGACCCCCGGGGACCCATGCAGCTCTGGCCAGGTAGCTTCATCTTGGGGAACGGGAGGCACGACTTCCCCCAATCAAGCTCCTGCAATTCAGGTAGGTCCCTGGTGACAGAAACTCTGCAGTTTGAACACCCGCCAAACACCAGTGTGGCCCAGACTTGCTAATTTTGCCACAGAACCGTCAGGCTCAAGTAGTGTTTATCCACCTGGGCACACCTGACATTCTGGGTGCATAACTGTCCTGAGGGCGTCTGCCAGGAGCACCACCCCCCCCCCCCAGACCCAGCACTTGGGGGTCTTTAAGCTCTGACTGTCCAGAACCAAGGTTTATACTGTGACTGGGACCAGAGCCACCTCTTTTCTTAAATATATGCAAAAAAAAAAAAAAAAAAGGAGTCACGTTAAGATTAGACTTTACGATTAAATAAACTTTGGGGTCCTTTCCACCGTCCTATTCTGTTTTGCTCACTCCTGTACCAACTGAAGGTGACATTACTGGGCATGCGAAGGACCGAGATGCAGTTCCGTGCACTGCACGCCAAGTCCCCGGCGGGTAGGAGCGACGGAGGACCAGGTGCGCCGGGCGGCTGTTGGCGCACATGGCCCTGGACCCACGGGCCTGCACAGCCCGCTAAGGGCCGCTTCCCTCGCAAGCCCTGGGGCCCTGGGCGGATCGGGAAGGCGGCCTGGGGCTGGGGCTGGGGCTAGGGCGCACTCTGCTGGCCAGTTCTGGAATAGCACGGCGCTGCACCCTGGCTGGGGCTTGGGTTTATTCAGAAATTAGGGGTGCTCTAGCTCTCCTCTAATTTGCTGGGGGCGGGGTCAGGATGCAAGCGCATCCAAGCACAGTCACAGATTACAGGATTCTCGAGAGAAGGCTGAGGAAAAAGAGAGAAAGAAAGATGCTCCTCTCTCTGCTAATCCCACGGAGCTTCTTTCCCGTTTTGCACACGTCTTCACAAGATGCTGCTGAAGAAGGGGGAGTCTCATCATAATAAACAGGCGCAGGGTGGAATTCATACCTTTTCATGTTGTAAGCATCAATTTCAAGGAGGACGAGATATGTCTTCAATCCTAAATGCTAGGGGCACGTAGGCGATAAGATTGATTACTGTCTGAGGCTGTTCTAAGTCTCTCCTGCTATTATCTCCTTTTACCCTCTTAACAGCTCTTAAGAGGTAGACATCACTTTTCAGTCCTATTTTTCAAACTAGGAAACCGAATTCCGAAGTAGGATTTGAGTTCAGGTCATCCCGGTGTTTCTCGATTTCTCACCATAGCCAAATTTGAAGCTACAAACACAACGTCTCTTAGCTTGCGAAATTCCTGAGTAATTTCACCAGCAGCTCTGCAGCCCCCACGCGCTCACCTCCCTGCCCTCTGCTCACACCGTCACAGGACTGTAAAGTTTGCAATGAATTCCGGAGACAATCTAGCAAAACCTCCAGCTGAGGGCAGAGGCTTCCCGTTTGGCATTCCTGAGATGAAATGTCGCATTTCAGTTCCCAGGCAGCCAAAGTTCTTCCTCAATCGTGATAATGTTGGTGCTCCCATAAAGCACTTTAATTACACAATATTCTCTTTTCTCACTTTTGACCTTCACCGAGTCAAGCAAAGGGCTTACTTCCTGTTTCCTTAAAGAAAAGGGAGCTTCAGTGAAGCTGGTCGCTGCTCCTGGTTACAGATCAGTCATAGACTCCAGGCTCAACATCTTAACCACCTCCTCAGGGGAACCTTGCCACACGTCAATAGTTTTACCTTATCAGCTCGAAAGGGCCCCCCCCCCAAAAAAAAAGGTCACTTCTGTCTCAGCGGAGGAGAGTGGCCTGTGGGGACTGCGGTCCCACCGGGGACCGCCCTCAGCCAGAATGTGGGAGTCCTGCGGAGGCCTGATCCCGGCAGATGCTATCACACCCTCTCTCTCCTTAAACAAGGAAGCGCCCTCACCGGGGTTTTCCAGCCCTGGAGATGGATTTTTCTTTTTTAAGAGTAAGGTCCGAGGGGCAATCTCCTTGGGGGGCGGCGGGGTAGGGGGCTGAGGGGTGGGGAAGGGAAGCCCACCCATGGGCGCGAGGGCCCAGTCCACCCACTGACCAGATCCGGCTCTTTCTTCGGCTCGTCTTTGTGGTGCTTTTTCCGGAGTCTCCTGCGGTTGTCCTGCAGGCCCCGGTACCTCTCCTCGCCGCCCCCCTTGTCTGATTCCCGGGCGTCTTTGTCTCCATTGAGCTCCACGGAGTAAACCTGGGGCGTTTTCTGGAGGAGAAGCGGAGGCGCAGTGTTAGTCTCGGGGTCTTTTCCGACCTCCCCTGCGGGTCGCAGCCGCCTTCCCCGCTGTCACCTCCTCCTCTGGGGACAGGAAGGGGCAGGAGGGCGGGGAGGGCACCCCGTCTTCACACAGGGGCCCCCCCCTCAGCAGTCTTTCCTCTTCTTTCCCTCCCCCCCTCCCGCGCGGACGGAGGACACACTGCAGTGCGGAGGGTGGGACATGGGGGCGCCCACTGTCCCCCGTTTTGTGGATGGGAGTGCCCACTCGCCCCTGCTTCTTGGGTGGGAATTGCCCACCGAGCTTAGGGATCTCGGCCCGGGGCAGGGCGCGCCTCGCGCATCCCCGTGCGTCGAGGGTACCTCGGCCTGGCGCCCCGCTCGGCATCCGGGCGGACCGGGACCCCGGGCCCTCCCCCGCGTCCGGCTGAGAGCCCGGCGGGACGCGGCGGGGAGCCGCGCGGGCGCCGCGCACCCCCGGCCCCCCGCACCCGCGGGCGGCGGGGCTGCACGCACCTGGCCCATGACGCGGCGGCGCGGGGTCCCGGCGGGCGGCGGTGGAGCGGGCCTCGACGCACCTGCGCTCACCTGCACGGCGGAGCGCAGCCGGGAGGCGCCGGCGCCTTAAATGCGGCGGGCCCCGCCCCCGCGCCGGCCCCCGCGCCCGCGCCCCGCGGCCTCCTCCCCGCGCGCCTCGCCGGCCGCCCGCACCCGGCGCCCGTGCGTCGTGGGCTGAGGAAGGGACCGCGGCCGTCCCGGGGGCTCTGCGCTCGCGGCGGTCCTTGGGGAACCGGGAAAGCGGGTGCGGTCCGTAGGCACAAATGCGTCTCCCTGGAGACTTGAGGGCGACCCAGCGCCTCTGGAGCGCAGTCAGTCGAATTCCTTTGCAGGATCTAGATAGGAATTTAGAGTCGGAAACGGTTTTGGGGTGGGGGAGGGGGAAGAAAGGCGAGATGGGGGCGACAGGGCCGGCCGGGGTCTCCAGCTGGGGGTGAGGGGCTGAAGGAGGCTGGGCACCCCGCGCACCTCGCGGGCTCCAGCGGGGCCCGACGCTCCCGCACCCCAGGGCCACGCATGCTTCGTCCTCCCTGCTCCTCCTTTTCTTTCCAAAAGAACAGAATTTACAGTCTCGCAGCCCCAGACCCCAGCACAGCAGAGTGACAGCGACGAGTCACTCCTTATCGAAACTAAATCTGAACGAAATCAGAAAAGACAGAAAACTCCGCGGGTGACACTGGTTACAGAAACGCATCGCAGGTTCTTTAGGGAGAGTGTGTGTACGTGGGGGCCCCCGGCATTAAATTCTCGTCCAAATTCAGGCAGCAGTGGGCTTCTGGGGAGGGGGGTGTCGTGTGCCCTTCCTCTCTCCCCCCAGCCCACCCCCCTCATGTAAAAAAGGCTCTTCAAGGAAAGAGTAGAGGACAGGCAGGAGACGCGAGATTTCTGTGATATCTCCACTGTGACAGGGCGTGGGAGAGACGGGGCTTTGCAGGCAGGAGTGGGCAGTGCCTGCTCCAGCCACTGCTCTCCGCATTTGGATAGACGTGGACCGAGCAAGCAGCACCCCTGGAGAGCTGCTCCGGACCCCCCATGCCCAGTCCAAGCGTCAGGAGCAAACCCCCATTCATACTGACAGTGTATGTGGGGACAGGACGGAGGAAAGTGTGGAGAGGAGGGGCCAAGTGACATTCAAAAAGTGTGACAGGTTCCCTTGGAGAAGGTTGCTGCTTATTCCTACTGGTGTCAAGTTTGGAAAAGTGTTGGTTAGGACCAAACCAAGCCGAAGAGGACACCACCGGCTTCCCAGCACACCTCTGGTCCTGCGGGCTCCCGGCCTCTGCCAGATGCCAGCTCGGCCACTGTTGCCGTGGCCCGCGAAGCCACCGGGAGTCCTGGAGAGCAATGTCTAGCAGAAAAGGACAGATGAGGCCATCCCGCCCCACACACCCACCCTGACTCCAGAGCTGTTGCTCTGCTGTCCCCAGTCGTCCTGCCCCAGAGTCCAGCTATCCCATGGTGGCCTCCAGGGGTCTGTGACACCGGCCCTGGAGAAGTCCCCTCAGATACCCAGACACACCTCTTTTGGCCCCGGGAGCTATCTCCATGTGCCCTGGGCAAGGGACAGCGAGCTCCACCCGATTCCAATGACCTCTCCTGAGCTGCCCATAAAACCCAGGGACAGCCTGGGACACCTCCTCAGCCTTCATACTCCAGTGGTGACTTCTGCTCGCAAGCTGGGTGTTCCTGTCTTTCAAAAGAAGTCTATCCGTGCCGACGGTCTCTGCCAGAGCTGTCCTGATGGACAGGCGTCAGCTACTCGGGGCAGGCTGTTGCGTCCCTAGCTCGTTTTGATGAGCCCATATATGTCATGTCGTCGAGAGCTGTACTGGATGGAGGAGGTGGCGGAGAGGAATGGCACTAAACTCGTGTCATCCTCCAACCTGCAGCAAGTTAGGCTGGATCCCTAGGCGGGGGCAAAGTGAACAAAGAAACAGTAGCAAGTGACCCAAGGCAGAAAATAATTTAACACTAGAGGGTGTGGGCTCTACGCGCTGTGAGGATTGAAAGATGGAGAAAGGGGGCAAGACCTTTCTCACTCCTTAGAATTAGTTATTTAGGTTTTTCTCGACCGCTTTGCACGCTACGTGAAAGGCGGGAGAGGCAGAAGGAGGGGCCGAGTGCGGCCTGGCGTCTGTCACTGTCAGTGCCTTCTGCACTGTTTCCGTCAAGGGACACCCACCAGCCGGCTTAGGCGGGGCAAACGTGAGGATTCAGACCCAGAGAAGGAAGCGTCCAGGTGATGATGGGAAGAGGAAGTGTCCCTTCCGGCCCTGTCCTCTTCCTCTCCCTGGATTCCTCTCCCACACACGGGCAGTCCCCACACACCTGTGTCCACTCGCCGTGCCTGGCGATGACTTGGCAGCATTTCTTCACCGGCGAGGACCTCCCGGAGCTGCAGTCAGAATGAAAAAACAAAAACAAAGCTTCAGCCCAGCACACTCCTGCTCTGCTTCCTCATTGCTTCATGGGGAAGGGACCCTGAGGTTGGCGAGGGGACAGGACCGCCTGCAGAGATGACAGGGCTCTCTCGGACGCGTACCACGGCCCGGCGGCCCCGGCGCTCAGAAGCGGGTGAGACGTTCGTGCGCCACAGTCTTCGCCCTCCGCGGCTCGTCTGGGGGATGGAGACGGTTTTTCCGAAAATTACCGTTTCTCTCTTAATAGGTGATGAGAAAAAAAAGTGACTGCACTCTGAACTTTTTCTATTTTTATTTTAACTTTTTTATGATGTTTGTCTTTTAAGCTTAGATTTTCCCCCCCTCTCGAATGATCTTTGCCTTTGTCATGAAAGTTAAAACGTAGATACATAAGTAACATACGTGACATAGACCCGAGTGACACAAAGGATTTTATTCACACAAATACACTTGGTTCACAGTGCTGGAATTCACCTCTTCTGATGAGGCAGGTGACCCTGTCCAGCTCACCAGCTCCCACAGTGTTTCAAGTTCAGGAGCCCCAAGCAGACACTTTGACACTTATTATTACTGGCACACTTATTGGAGGTGTGTGCGTGAATGCGTGCGTGTGTGTGTGCGTGCATGTGTGTGCGTGTGTGTGTGCGTGCGTGTGTGCGTGTGTGTGTGTGTGCGTGTGTGTGTGTGTGTGTGTGTAACATCATACCAGGTCTTTCCTCTCAGAGAGCCTTCGACCTGGCTAAAGAGATGGCTAGATTCCTGAGGTTGAAACATTAACATAAGACGGGTCCAAGGCTCACCTCTGGTCCAGCACTGGGTGGGGGCAGGTGCCAGGGGTCAGGAGGGAAAGGGGGAGGCGGGAGCTCAGTGCTGTGGGGTGACGGCACATCTCAAAGGGAGTTTGAAGGCTGGGTAACCTGGACGAGTAGTGGGGAGGAGGGAGGGCAAGCTGGGAGGCCGGGGGGTGTGGGGAGAGGAAGTTTCTGGCTCCTGCTGACAACGAGGGGGGCGAGAATGACAATGTTGGCCTTTCAGGGAGAGCAAGGGGCCTGCTGGCTGAGGAGGACAGTCCCTCTCTTAGGGGAGGGGAGCGTGGCAAGAGTCTGGTGGCCAAGGAGGGACTGTGCAGGGACCAGGCCTTGCCCAGGGCCTTGGGGACCCTTGAGGACGACGGTGGCATAATGAACAACATTGTGGGGAAGATGAGCCGTTCTGTAGTAACACCCGAGGGTCCCCCGACTCTGTGGCTGCTGGGCTTGTGGCTGTCCCACCTTGAGACTGACCCAGTCTCCTGGATTCTCGAGTGTGACAGATTGTGACAGAGGTGGCTTGCTGTTCACGCCATTGGCACTTTAGCACCCCGAAGCCCCGAGCCTGTCTAGTCTCTAAGCAACTGTCCTTTCGGATGTCACTGATTAGTCCCATCACGTGTTTTTGAGGAGAATCGGGGGAAAGGGCAAATGAGAGTCACAGTCGCAGTGGGAGCTATGCATAGGACTATTCCCGCTCTCCACGCCCGGAAGCACGCATCTATCCTGAGTCCCCAGGCTGCACGGGGCTGATCTAGGAGCTGTGTGGGGGTGGGAGCTTGTCCCCAGACACACAGCATCCCACCTGAGAGGATGGGCTTTCGTCCGACAATGGCAGCAAGGTGCTGTCACTCCTCACAGTGACCCGAGTTAACGGGAACGCAGAGCCGGGCCTTTCCCGGGTGGTGTTAGTAGGGCTGTGTCGTCTCCTCCACTTTTCAAGCCCGATGCATCGCCTGTGAGATGACAGGTCCGGCTTGGGGCACGTGACCGCGTCCTCACAGGTGGACGTGGCGCGTGAGCCGACACAGAGGCCCCTGGTGACATGGTCTTGGTCCTCGCTCTCTGCTCGCTCCCTTTCTCTGGGACCTGGGGTAACCGGGCATCTCAGGTCACCGTGAAGTCAGGGGGACTATCCTGGTGTCAGCTCGTCAGAATCACTCTGGAAGCCATCGGGGGCGGGGTAGGGGAGGAGCAACAACTCGCGGGCCCCACTTAGTGCCGGCCCACCCAGAAGAGCACACAGGCTGAGTCCCGCCGCAGCCCAGGGGACAGGTCCAAGCACCGCTAGTGACCCGAGGAAATAAAAGGAGGGAAAAGAAGGGAACCCGAGAAGCTGCTTCAAAGAGCAGCCTTGGAGCTGCTCTGCTTCCTGTGGCCGCGAAATCAAGCCGCTGGCTGCCCTGTCCCACGCACAGGCATAGGACGTGTTTATCAGTTTGCCGCCAGCACGGCTGCAGTCCGGGGCGTGGGGACCCGGTGGGGCTGGAGGCAATGGCCACCAGCGTCCGGCCATGACCCCACTGTAGCGGTATCACACCTGGATGGAGGTGTCTCCTCATCTAGCCCCTCCCCTCCCTCGGAGGGCTGCCTGGTAAAGCTCGGGGACGATGAAATATTTTTAGTATGTCTCAAATATCACGTGGGACATACTTATACTTTTAAAAAGAAAAAGTATTTATCGTTTAGATGAAATGCAAATTTAACCGGATATTTTTATTTGCTAACTCTGGCAACACCCATGCCCCTCGGTGCCTTAGGGGAGGTCAGCTGTTTGCTACCAGTGGGCAGGCACATCTGGGGACATCAGCCAAAGCACTGCTGGTGCTCTCATTGCTAAGCTAAACACAGAAATAGAAAACACATTCGGATTTTCTCTTGTTGCCACGCCAGGCCCTACCAAGAGCCACATGAGCTGGGTTTGCGTTAAGACCATCAGCTTAAATGAGTGTAGGAGTTAAGGTTTTTTCTTTAATCAAATAACTCTTCAGCCAGAAAACTCCTAATACGGCATAGAGGTTGCATTCTTGGGTAGGAGAAGTGCGCAGCCGGAATTCAGCGACCCCTCAAAACCCACTTTCGGTTTTAGAGGGAACCGGCAGAGGAAGCATGTTGGGCGAGCACACGGGGCTCAGGGAATGGGATGACGTCACCCCCATCAAGGCCACCTGGAATGGCTCAGGCACCAGGAATTTATAGAACGCCCCAGGCTTTGCGACTGCGCGCCAAATATTTCATTTCTGACAGAGCAAAGGACAACTTGGAAAAAAGTCAAACCCCAAACAAACAAATCGGAAAGAAAACGACCCCACCGGTAACAGAAACAAGAAAACCCCAGAATTAATGAGCACAAAGAAACAGCGAACTGCAAGGCTGTAAGAAAAGGCACCTTGTGGATGTTTTCCTCCAGGGAGGGTTGGAGACGGGCGGCCTTTCAAGACTCGCTTCTAACCCGCAGCCCGACTGCTTGCTCCTAAGGGCTGACACGTTCATAGGGTTGGCCCTCCAGTCCCCAGATGCTCCCGGTCACTCGATGGTCTCGCTGGACTGGCCTGAGTAGGTGCCTCTGCGTCTCAATTGTCTTGGAGAAATGAAAGAAAAGTCTACAGATATTTTAAAAGGAGATTTCACCATCTCCCTTCATCACCTTTGGTTTTAGTGATCTTCGCTTGCAACTTGCAAGGTTTTTCCTTACAAATTACTGTGACATCTCTGTGGCCTCAGACAGTGTCTGAACTGAGATCAGTGGTTCCCACACCTGACTGGTCACAGAAACTCCTAGGAGTTTAAAAAAGTCCCTGGACCCTATGCTCAGATTAAGTCCTGGAAGCTGATTTTTATAAAGCGCCCTCGTTGATTCTTGGGAACCAGCGGGTTTGACGACCCCTGGGCCAGCACGGTCTGGCGTGAGCTCGGGTTGGACGGCTTCCCCATGTGGTTCGAATGCACAGCCAAAGTCAAGGGCCCCAGACCACCTGCGACAGGACATCTTAAAGGTTCTAATTTGGACACAGCGAGGCTCCAGCTGGAAGCCCTGCCGAGCTTGCAGTGTGTCCCTTTGCCCTAGTGTAAATGCACACACATCAGGATTTCTTACTCTAACGCTTTATGGTCTGAGAACTTTTACCTTCCTTCTGAAGGACTTATGTGGTAGTTTTATTGCATTTAATTAGAGTGGGTGCATTGCGCTCACAGCTCAAATCTGCGGACTAAAGGACGAATGTGTCACAGCCACCCCCGGCAAAGGGCTGCTCTGTTGACAGAAGGAAGGGGTGTGTGAGTGTGCCTGAGTCAGCACCCGCCAGGGACACTGCGAGGCACACAACCTGAAGTGCACACTCACCAGCAGCAAACCGCACATCCTTGCCATGGGCTGGCTTCTGGTGAGGTGTCAGTTTCATTGACATTTGTACCGAGATTTTCATAAACAGGAATGTCGATTCATCCTACACAAGCATATTAAATTGTGATGGCCCCAAAGTCATATTTCAAATGATTTCTCTGTTTGTTTGTTTGGTTTGGTTTTACTGTAGCTGCTGTGTGTGTGTGTGTGTGTGTGTGTGTGTGTGTGTGTGTGCGCGCGCGCGCGCGCGCACGTGCGCAAGGGCAGAGGAGCACACATGACAGTGCCTCCAGCTGGAGCCTGCGTGGTGTCCAGCAGCGGCACCTGACCGGGCACGGCCGACTAACTGACTGGGAAGACCAACAGGGAGGAGGTGTGTGTGTCGGGGTGGGGCGGGGGCGCCTCCTTGCAAAGAAACAGGAGGCAGGCGTGAACAGGTCGGTGTGGTACCAGAAACCTAGTTGTTGGGAGGATAGTGCACTGTGTTGTCACTCTGCTTGTCTCCCGGCCCCACCCATGGGTAAATCTCTGGCCCGCAGAGGAGTGAGGACCGGGGAAGAGCTCAGACATCCTTCACAGATCCCCGTAAATGTGGGGGTTCGGCTCCTGCAGGCCCCGTGCCTTGCCGGCAGCCCTGCCTCGAGCGAGAATGAGCACGAAGTGGTGACAGAACTCTGGAGGGTGCGGAGCTTCTGGATGCACAGAGATGACGGGGCCCAGCGGGGCCCGGCTGGCACCGTGCTGTCAGCAGCCTCCAGTCCCCAGAGGCCCAGCTTAGGAGCGAGCAGCCGTGATCTCTGCAGGAGACGTTCCAGCTTAGGTCAGCAGATGCCAGGCTCTGTCAATTGTTCTGCACGCCTCTGTGGTGAGTTACGTGGTCTTGATGCCATCTCAGGGAGTGTGCAGGAGCCGGCTCATTGCAGTGACAGCGGCACTGCCCCTGTGGAGAGCGAGTGATTGGAAGCCCCACTGGTCTAGGCAGTTCCAGGCTGTCGGGATCCACAGTCGTGACCAGCTCTGCTCCCAGAAGGCCCACGGAAGCTCATCATCACCCACTTGTGGCTTAGAGCATCTTTCTTCACCTGTCCGTCCCTGCAGGGCAGGAAGACCTGCTGGGGTTGGTTTTAGACTCCAGGAGCTGGACTGTGGGCTGAGCCCTGAGGCCTCCCCTTTCCCAGGCGCTGGGTCTGATCCCAGCTGGGAACCCGACCCTCTGCCGGGGGCAGTGAGCTGCTCCGCTTCAGCAAGCAACGAAAGGCATGCCACAGGGAAGCACACAGCTGCCATCAGCCCAGCAGTACCACCTTACTTCTGAAGCAAACTTCAGCTTCTAGAAAACTCTGGAACTTGCTATTGACGTTTTATGTATCAACGTGGCCGGGCCACGCTCCCCAGCTTTTGGTCAAACACCAGCCTTGATATTGCTGGGAAAGAAATTTTTTTAGATGTGATTAAGGGTCCTATCAATTGACTTCGTGTGGGTGGGCCTCATTCAAGCAGTTGAAGGACTTAAGAGGAAACAGACAAGCCCCCCAAGAAAGAGGGAACTCTGCCTCCAGGCAGACTGGACGCCAGCTGCAACACCGACTCTCCCTGAGTCTCCTGCCTGCCAGCCTGCTCTGCATGTATTGGACTTGCCAGCCCCACAAGTCCTTAAAATAAATCCTTCACCCTAATTCCTGAATTTCAACTTCTTAAAATAAATCTCTCTCTACTTAAACACTTTATTGCATCTGCATCTGGAGAATCCCGAGCTAAGACAAACTCCTGTAGGTCACTGGCCCAGCGAACCACACGGAGAACGTCAAACGTGGAGAAAAGAAATTGAACGTCAAAGGCAGTTTTCAGTCATTCGTCTGCCACCTAAGGAGGACCTGTGTGATCGGTGACCTTTCAGGAGAGAGTTTAATGAAAGAGATATTGATGTTATCATAATCAGATATTATCACCAACAGCTCCATTTTCAAAGCCCTATTTTGGAACCAGATTTCCTTGTGGTTTGTTCAAGCTGTTTTACTCATTTTGGGGTGTCTGGGTAGCTCTAATTTGAGTAATTTGAGAGGCTATAAGGAAGTGATTGGATTCTTAGTTTTCCTAGGAGCTCAAGGAGGCCAAGCTACTTCTGTTAAATAAAAAAACTGCTTGACATTCTAGTAAGTATCCAACATGCAAGCAGGTGGCTATTCCTATTTCCTCCCAGAGGAGTAGTTAGTACTTAAATATACATTTTAGACTCATGATTTTTAAAGTAGTATTTAATTAAAGCCACGGGACCAGATGAAATTACTTAGGGAAAGAATAGAAATGGACAGATATTATTTTGTTGTAATTGCTCTTTTATTTCTTGATTGAATGTGTCCTTCCAGCCCCAGAGTCGAAGCCGGAGAGGTCCTCCGCCTGAGCTGCAGGATGCTTTATAACTGCCGGGGATACACACGGCACCGTCAGGTGGCCGCTCGTCCAGCTCACTGGGCATCAAACACCTTCGTTACCTTAGCCAGGCTCCCACTTCAAGAGAGCAGCTTTGCCAAGGGAAAGCGGATTCCATTTTCCCTGGAGAGTGGAAGTCTATTTCATCCCAGCAACAAACGAGTCCAGGGGGAAAGGGGCTCGTGTGAGGGTCATGCCAATTGCACGGCAATTACGCAATTCACGGGGTGACTAACCACGGTGGCTGAACCTGTGATCATCTGAGATAACCGGGAATGCACAGCGAATAGGCTCTTTGCTGCCCATAGGGAGAAGTCGGCCTGTGTCTGGGCTATGCTACAGATGACATCTCGCCTTCCCTAGGTCTCCTTGCTCTGTGAAAGGGAATTAACACTTACCGAAAAGTTTCTGAATTAAACTCAGTGTCCTGGAAGCTACACAGGCTCTATTCACAGCTCAAGGCTTGGGAAACCCAGTGTGCTTCTTATAATTTGAAGTACCATAAAGGCCTTTGACCTTGAAGACTTCTCTTCAGGGATTTGCACATCCTTGTTTATATTTAGCACCTATGATTTGATGATAGGCCATGGTGACAAGTCTGTAACTTCCCGAAACATTCTTTCTTTGTTTATTTTTGGACATTTTATAATTTCCTTTCTCTGGAGAATACTTTGTAAATGGAAACCAAAGCATCTATAAATGTAACGAGCTTCTATAAATGTCCCGGCTCTAAAAATCAGGAAGCAAAAAGTTATTGCCCCAACTCTGAGGTCACTGATACTGGAGGGAAGTCTAACAATCTCTGGACGCTTGTCACCTCCCAGCCCCTATGCATCTGAGGCCACATGTAAAAAACTTTTTAATTTAACTTATTTAAACAAACAAAAAACGTTCGCCTATTTCGTCCATGCCCCGCCCCCTGCCTCTTGCAACCACTAATCTCTTCTCTGCATCTATGAACTTTTTTGGGTTGATTCCACATGTGAGAGAGATCATACGGTATTTGTTTTTTTGTGTCTGACTTATTTCATTTAGTTTAATACCCTCAATGTCCACCTCTGTTGCTGCAAATGGTAAGATTTTGTTCTTTTTTACAGCCGAGTGATGCTCCATTGCATATTCGTACCACCTCTTCTTCGTCCACTCATCCGTTGCTGGACACTTAGGTTGCTTCCAGATCTTGGCCGCAGCGAACATGGGGGAGTGTCATCACACACGCCTCGGGCTGGGCAAGGACAAACGTTCATGTGAGGGTCAGTCCGGTGCATTCCCTCGGCGAGGCTACAGTCCCCAGTTACTCAGTCACACACTCACCTGGGTGTTGCAAGGTATGTCGAAGACATGCAGGAAGTCTACAGTCAATTGGTTTGGGGCAAGGGAGATTGTCCCAGGCATTGCGGTTGGCCCAGCCCGAAAGGCGGAGAGCCCTTGTGAGCAGGGAAGAGGCCCCACCTGTGGGCAGTGGCTTCTAGGCCATTGCACTGAGGTCGCTGACGGCCTTCAGACCCACCCTAATGGCCCGATCATAGGTGACTTGACGTGCAAGGTCACAAGGAGCAATTTCAAGGTGAATCGGCAGTTGTAGCTGAGGCCACTCACTTCCTAGCCCATCACGTAGTCACACAAGAATCAGTGTCCACAGTCCAAGTACTTGATTGAAGAAGGGGAAAGCAGGACGGGGTGGCGGAGGGTGTGGGACACTCTCTCAGGCAGCATATGACTCTTTTCTTGGAAACCTGCAAAGACATTCACGCTGGAGACGGGGAGGTAAATTAGAAAGTCTTGGGACATCCCTCCCAGGAAACGCGTGTGTGCAACGAGGTGAGGTGGGAAGTTCACTCTCCCAGGGCAGAGGGACGGCTCACCCTGAGCTGGACGAAACTCCCGGGTGTGCAAAGGAAGACAATGCTCCCCAGATGTATTTACTTAGAATTAAACTTTGTACCTTCCTTCTGAGCTCGTCGGATCCTCAAAATAGAGTTTGCATCCGTGCACTCATAAAGGCTGTGTAAATGTGGATTCAAATATGGCTGGGAAATTACATCTCCAAGGCCAGACACGTGACTCGCACAGAAGATTCAAGTTCCTTGAAGGTAACCCTCGTGTGGGGAGCAAGGGACCAGGAAGGGTGGCTGGGGAGAAGTTCCTTTGCTCTCCTTTTCAGTTTGAAGTGCGACTTACAGCAGTAGTAGAAATGGAGTTGCTTCCGTTTTATTGGGAATATAAAGGAAGCCCCTGAGGGCTGATACATTGGGCCTATGATGTGGCTTTGAAGGTGAAACACAGCTGAGCAGCTGTGTGGTGCTGTTCCTCCCTGAGGGCTCCTTGGAGGACCTCTCTCGGTCATTCCCAAATTCTCTGATTTATGGTGATTGGCCCGATCACCCTACTTTTAAAAGGGGGCATTTCGTTTTGTGATGAGCATGGCTCTTTCTCTCAATTTCGGCAAGGTTTTGAAAACGCTTGGGAGAGTCCGTCAGTAACACTGCTTATTGTTACTGCGTGATTGGAGGAAGATGGGTGATGTCACTTACGAGGGAGCTGTTGAGGATGCCATCACCACCACCACTACCACCGCCATCCGTCTGCGAGCCAAGGAATTACGCGGTCAGATCTGTAGGCATGTGAGGGAGAGGCCAGCGGAGAGGAAAGAAAACAGCAGGGAGGTCAGTTAAAAGGCAAGAGATTTTCTCCGACTTCAAGTATTTAACTTCTAGGTGGAGTCATCTAGAGTGTCAATCTCATGACATTTAATACAAGAGAATGTACAAATATTAAGTGAATAGTATGGACTGCAATAGATACTTAGAAAAAAAATAGGTTATTATAAGCCAGGAGACCAGGGAAGAGGGAAGTCTTCACAGAACAGTGGGGATATGAGACGACAAATTTAGAAAGACAGGGAGAAGAAGAGTGAGGCTTCCGGTCGGAAGGATCGACGTGCATCGAGGTTTTGAGGCCAGAAGATCGTGCTAGACGAGTTTGCCCGGAGTGTATTATCTGGGGAAGGGTACATATCTGGTGGGGCGGGACTGCAGAGACAGGCGGAGGACACAAGAGAGCCTCCGATGCCAGTGAATACCTTTCGACTTTATCTCAAAAGATTGCTATCACAAGGTGATAGTGAAACATTTGCGACAACCTAGATGCCTATTAATCATGGGGCGAGTTAAGCAAGTTCCAGTCCTGCCAGCCTGTGGCACACCACTCCAGCAGCGATGAAGATGAAGCTGGACCCATGAGGATTCCCCAGAAAGATGTCCAAGGCATTGCGAGTGACACCATCCAGGACGAGCGATGCCACCTGCGTAAAGCAGGCACACGTCACACCCGCAGCACTCCATGCCCCCGGCCGTACAAATGTGTGAGCACACAGATGTGTGTGAACACACCTTCCTTCTAGAAGGACACACTCTCTCTGATGATGACAGTGGCTACGTCTGGGCTAGGGGGCTGGGACTGGCCCCAGCGCTGTCTGCTCTGAGCGGGCAGAGCCTTGTCCTCTGCTCGGAGAGTGTTTGAAGGGGCTGGCGCCTGATCCAATTATCTCTCAGTCTCCCGAGGCTGCTTCTTTCCCAGCCCAGGTCAAATTGGATTCCAACTGGTTATCTTATAGGTGGACGGGATGGGACTTGCTTTGCTTCCCATCAATTAAAATGCATTTATGGTGACAGAAGATAGTACATAGCCTTTTATTTAAAGATAAGTAGAGCTCCCTTTCATTTAAAACTATTTTTCATTCTGTGAAAAAATGTTTCTGGCCAAGACAAAAACAGACACCCTTTTAAGAGTGATCTTTTAAAGTTTTTCTGTTTGAGAAAATCTTTAATACCATCATTGGAGTAAATCACACACACACACACACACACACACACACACACACACACAAATTATAAGATACTTCAGATTAAAATGAACAAAAATGTGGAAGAACTTCATGAAATCAATTTTAAAACATTATTGAAAGACATGGAAGACCTAAATAAATGAGAAATAGACTAGCTTTCACAAATGTAGAGAACAATATCAAAGAGATGTAAATTCTACACAAATTCACCTCCAAATCCAATGCCATTCCAATAAAAACTCCAATAAAATTTTTGGTGGATGTCACAGATTGTTCCCAAAATTCACATGAAAGAGTAAAAGAGCCAGGAATACCTACAGTGTTTCTGGAAAAAAAAAATTTGTTTAGAAGGAAAATTTGAACTATTGGACGTAGGAAATTATCGTAGCATTTAAAACACAGCGATGTTAAATCAAAATAGACAAATGGAATAGAAGAGATTACAAATAGATCGATGGCACTGAAATCAAATACATGCTTTTCTGAGAACTCAATGTAAGATAGTGGACGTATTACACATTAGTGGAGAAATGATATTATATGCAAAGACATGATATTATAAACAAAGAATCAAAAAGATAGGAAAGCTAGTGACCTTGGAAAAGGGAAAGATGGTATAAACAATGGAAGAAACCACACATGCATACACAAAAATAGATTTGTCTATAAAAATTAAAAAACTTCTAACATCAAATAAATGAAAATATATGCACAATATTGAAGGAGAAACTATTATAATTATTGCTATCTTAGGGACTCTTTTAAATCAATGAAATGAATGTGAACACTTCGATATAGGAAAAAGACAGTGAGAACAGAAGAAATACAAACTGGAAATGAACAAATGAAACGTATTATTTCATTATCAATCAAATTTATGCAAATTAAAACTCGACACTTTTTACCTACCTAGGGTGTACTGGCAAAAATTTCTGGAAAACAAGTTGATGTTATAAATCATATCTTTGAAAAAATGTATATCTGTTACATTCTAATTTATGATGGTTAAAACTGAAAAATTAATAGTCTAACAATAATAAGTCCATGAAGGTATATAGATAGAAGGTACATATATAATAGATTATTGCACGGTCAGTGCTGCTGGAGAGCATGTGTTTGCTTGTTTGTTTTTGTTTTTTTAAATAATTTATTTTATAGTTGACATACAATATTATAGTGGTCATATTTTGAAGATATATTTAGTTGTCATGGGGGAAAATATTTAATGTTCATTGGGAAAAATCAGCTTACAAGTTTATATAAGATAGAGTTCCAATTTATTAAACAAGCTAAATATAGATGTAATCTAAAAGCCAGACTGAAAGTAAATACAACAAAATTTTAACAGTGATTATCTCTGAGTGTTAAAATTATGGAAAATTTGTATTTTCTTCTTTGCACTTCCTTAAATTTGTGACTTTTCTGCAAGAAGCGTGCATTAATTTTACAAACAGACAGCATCTTTATAAACATTGGAAAGAATAAAGAGAAATATATGCTAGTCAACTCAAATAAGTGACTTACTGAGAATTTAAAATAAATACAGCTTTAAGGATCTGGAAGCCAAAAACAAAAGGAAAACACATCAGGTTATATGGCCGAGTAAAACAAGAGATTTGGTCTGGAGCAGCTTTAAGAAAGTGTGTTCCAGGGACCTTGGTGACATTAGTATTATTACTCGTCGTGTAATATTAGGAGGGTAGGGTTCCCTGGCTACTAGTTTGGGTACAAAATTAAACTAGTTCCTCTGCTTCTCCTAAACCTGTAATAAACCAAGTGTCTGCAATGTTGTTACCCTCGGCTCTAATACTCGCAAGCTTAGGATCCCAAACTGTAGCCACCGGAATAAACGTTTTGTTTGTAAATTCAGGAGCCGAATGTAAGTTTTAGCCCAAATAAGAGCACCTCTGGGAAGGGTCAGACTTTTCAATAAGGGCTTCTCATTAAATATTTGACCAGACTCTTGAGTTCGGCGCTGTCAGCATGGAATAGTTGATTTTATTCTATAAATATTAGGGCAAATGTTACGATTTACCCCTTGGCCGTAATCATATCCAAACCTGACCCCTGAAATGGATCCGATTTTGTTTAGTGTCTCGAAGTATAATTAATTCAGCTGTAGACAATATCATGGTTTAAACAGCCACCCCGCATCCCTTAGTCCTGTAAAGTTGAATAGGGTTATTCAGTCTTATCCATTTAAAATTGGAGAAACTTTGCTTGATACATGGGACTCCTACTTTGTTTTTGTTTTAATATGGAACACTTCACAAATCTGCACCTCATCCTTGGCTGGGGCCACACTAATCTCTGTTTTGTTCCAGTTTTAGTTATTTGTGCTGCCGACGAGGGCACCGTGGACGTCTGATTCAGCTCACTTGGTATTAAGCTCTTCTTTTAATGACAGGCCAACAGTTAGGGCTGTCCCTGGTTGAGCAGAAAAGGGGGCCGTGCAGCTAACTCACTCAGGCAGCTTATTTAAGGATAAGTTAAAGAGAGGCGAGCACGGGGTTCTGCTTGCCACTGTTTAGAAGTGCGCTTTGATCCTCCAAAAGCCGTTTTTAATTATTTTGATGCTGGCGGAAGCATTCTATGACAGGTTCTGAAAGGCCGGTGAGCATAGATGGGTACAGGGGGATGTCGGGGCGATGACAGGGTTCTCCGTGGAAACTTTTGAGTCATTTGTCAGTGACGTCATAATAAGTCTTTTAAAAAACAAATGTCTCTGGGAGGGTATCATTTTCTGTCATTAATTCCCAGTGTGAGTTTGTCAGAAGTAGTAAACCTGTCACTCTCCAGTCCTGGGAAACCCGTATGTCAATTATTTAAGGGACGGAACTGTCAGTTCCCAGAGTCTTAAACCCTGCCGTGGTTTCGATGTCATTTTATTGTATTTTTTAGGCGAGGCAACCCTTAGTTGACTTCACAGATTATAAGGACCTTGTCAGCTTACAATCCCTTATTTTTTACTTTATTTTTTTATGCCTACAGCACCTGGTCTTCCTAGGTGGTCTCCCATCCAAGTACTAACCAGGCCCGACCCTGCTATGCTTCCGAGATCAGAGGGCATGGCTTGTTCAGGGTGGCATGGCCGGTGAGACTCGATGCCATTTTCTTGAGTAAGCAGGCCTGGCCTTACGTCTTGGCAGTGGACAGGTGGAGGCCGGGTCAGTCAGGGGCATGAGGCGCAGCTCAGGTGGGGTGGGCAGGAGCCTTTGTGGTGTGTGTGTGCGAGGGGTTGCTGTACAGGACAGAGGAAGGAGAGCCAAGTCCAAAATTCAAAAGGGAGGGAAGGCCAGACGCTGGGAGACGCTCACTCCCCGAAAGGCAGAGAACACCCTCCAAAGGAGAGGTCTTACACACTGAGCTTTGTTTTGAGGATGTAGAAGCCAGGCCAGCAAGTACAGCTGGAGCACTGGTGGGGGAGTCCATCCAAATGTCAGTCCCCAACTGAGCTGGCGGACCCGAAACAAATCCAGATCCAGCAGCCCGTGGGACGCTGGGAGGGAGGGTGGCAAAAATGTTCATAAGTCTCGAGGGGTCCGAAGCTGGTCCCGTGGTTTGGGCTGAATGAACGTGTGGAAGGAAGTCTGCTCATCTACCGTTCACCGTCCACCATCAGAAGGGAGAAGGCACGTGCACTAGGGCCAGGCCGGGAGTGGGGGACTCGCCGTCTGCGGCAGGTGGGTTTCCTGGGGCGGGGGACAGCAGTGCCCCGTCTGGGCCAGGCAGACGGGGCTTAGGCAGAAGGCTCCAGGCCAGGGAGGTCAGGGCCCAGCAGGATGCCCTGTGGGGACCCCACAGGGCCCAGGCGAGGACGGCGCTCGGTGCTGCTGTGGGGCCACCCTCCCCTCTGCCGAGACCAGGGGCTCAGACTCGGGGTTGACATTAAACATATGCAGCAGAGGAGGCACCCACCAACCCCCTTGGGGCGGGACTAGTGCAGTACGTTAGCAGTGAGTCCCACGGAGCAACAGCCCCGGGGGACCCAGGCGTCCCCTCTCCCCAGCCCAGCCCTCTGGTGGCCAAAGCTTGAGTTTGCAGAGAGACTGCTGGAGCACATGCTTACTGCCTCTTCTGCTCCGAAGCCCCGAATGCTGACCCCAGAGTTCATAGAAGCCTTTGTAAGAACTCACTAGCTTCGACGCAGGGAGCGCCCACCTTGACAAACAGCCTGCAGAGACTTACGGGGCCCCTGGAACCCACCCCAGGTCCATGTGCAGGCAGAAACCACGGTGCCATCTGTCAGGAGCCCCGTCCCCCTCATACACACACAGTCAGGCCTCTATAGGCACCTCACCTCCAGATGACAGGAGTCACCATCACCATCACTCCCTGATCCATCCCACCTCAGAGCTCAGGAGCTGAAACATTTGCAGAGTGTTCCAGAATCATTATCTACCGACTGTGTTTCCTCTCCAGTTCCCACTCACTTAAATGCGCAGAAAAAACTCTTGTCCTGCGTGCTCTCCTCTCATTTTTCATAAAAATAGCGTCAAACCCGAGGACCAGCCGGTGAGGAGAAACCTCCTCCTCTCAGCCTGTCTTGTCAACCCAGTTGGCCCAGATGGCTGTGCAATGCTGCCTGCAGGGGAGGAAATCATGTCGAAACACTGGCCGGGCTGCCCGGCCTTTCCGTCGGCTTAATTACCGTGCAATTGTCCTGTGTTGAGTGCAGAGACGAGACCCAGTGGATTTCCCCAGAGGCTGAGGTGCTTCCTGGCTGGCAGGCTGGACTCGGCACGGAGTACTCCCATTTTCAGCCTTTTCCTCCTGCAGGCTCCCACGCAGCCCGGCCCACCACACCCCGGCCAGCACGCGCCTCCCACGGGAGCTCGGGTGCACCTCACGAGGGACGTGCCCAAGGGGCGCTAGCTAACTAGACGGGAGGGCAAGACAGCTGTGCTAGGATGCTGGCCCCAGAGACACATTCTGGTGTGTGTGGGCTGGTGGTGGGAGTCTCCAGTACTTTACAGATTCCTTGTATTTTGCTCTCTATAAATTCTTTCTAGCCCCGAACGATGGAGATACAAAAATTGGAGCAATGTTTGCCGTGCTTTATGAAGAGGCAGTGTGGAGTAGGGGTTCCTAGCCACCTGCCCAGGGAACCTTTTCACGAGCTTAGTTTCGTCACCTGGAGAATGGGGCCTATTAGTCACCTCCCAGGAATGTATGGCACAGGGCGTGGTAGGCAGGCGGCACTGGTCGAGGTAGCAGGTACGCCGTGTCTGTTGCAAAATGCGAAAAACATGAGAGGCATCGTGGTCAGTGTGTACATCTCAAGGGATTCGCGTGTTAAAATGGCAGCGGTTAATTTTACTTTGTATACGAACGTGATCTTATCAGTTTGTTAACTGATTTCAGAAAAAGGTGCTTTCTCTGACTGAAATCCTCATGATATAAATGGAGCACATCTGTGTGCAGGCACTGAAATGTGATTACAGAAGGCTACGCCGGGCCATTTGGGGGACAAGGACGATTGCATATTGAGCGTCTTGTTTTTCTACGTTAGACCCAAAGCTAGGTGCGCTTTGAGACAGACGCTTATTACCTTCGTTAAATGAGCAAAAGTCAGTACTGGAGTAGAACGTAGGAAAGCAAAGTCTCGAGTGAGGAGAGTGCTTCCCTGCTTCGTTTTGTGGCCCTCCTGACTTTCCGAACGTTCTGGAAGTCATAAAACGGGGATATTTGGCATCTGAATCTGTCAAAAGGGCTACTTGATTCCTGACTTGTGACCCATTCTAGGGATCTTTTAAAGGGAATAAAAAAGCGTCTACACTGGTTGAGTGATTGCGTTGCAGGCTCATCCAAGATCCTTTATGTCTCTAAAATGTGTCTAGATTCCCATGACGTAATCACTAGGGCAAATTTAAGTCTAACTTTCAAATAGTTTATTACGGAAGTAGGAATCTCTATTACTTTTCAGTGAGAGTGTTTCTTAACCAGAAGTATTGTTCTAAAATTTGGGTGGGGGAGGTGAAAAAAATTGCGGGGTGGGGGATACATTTGAACATGAGACCCGCCCTTGTGTTCCTGGCCCGAACAGGAGAGATGACATTAGAACAGAGTTGTGCTCACATGTCCTTTCTGTGAAAAATCTCACTGATTAGGATGATATCAAAACTTGAATGAAAACTGACACTTTCTCCAATGTGAAATGGGGCGGTGGGGGGCGGCAATCATCTTAAAAACTGTCAGCAGCGATGCTTGCAGACTCGTAGAAATAAATGAATAGCCATGCTGGGGCACTGTAAGTGTGGCACAGAAGAAAGCCACTTTCTTAGTAATGACAGCTTGGTAAATGCTAACCGAAACACACGATTTATTTTCATTAAACTGTGCCACCCTTCCCTAGCCTGTCCCCCAACTCAAACTCCCGACTCCCTTCCAGTTCCACTACTCTCAGAGTATATCCTATGGTTCAGTGGTCCCCAACCTTTCTGGCACCAGGGACCGGTGCTCCTATGAGAATCCAGTGCCTGAGGACCTGAGGTGGAGCTGAGGCGGTGATGTTGGCGCTGGGGAGCGGCTGCAGATACAGATGAAGCTTTGCTCACTCACCCACCACTCACCTCCTGCTGGGCAGCCAGTTCCTAACAGGCTACAGACCAGTACCAGGCCACCGCCGGGGGGTTGGGGACCTTGCTGTGGGTGACAGAAAGGAAATTCATCTTTGGCACATGGCAGTGGAGATGCGTCTGGCCCATAACACACTCGACAGTGATTTTTAAAGCCGGTCGGTTGCAGTTTAAAGTGGGCTTGTGCTTTCCTTCACTCGCTAGTCCATTAAAAACTTTGGATTTCTATTTATACTATTTGAGGCGTCAACTGTTTGAATCTGAAGATCTAAAAACTTGCTCTGCCAGCATCTCTGAATGTGGCCCTTCACGTGTTCTTTCCTGAAACACCTGTAAGTGTGACAGATTGTCTGCTAGCTCCCACATCCGGAATACCCTTCTATTGTTAAATAGGCTCTTGCTCTTTTTTTAGAAATTCGATTCATTCTTTTATTTTTCAAAGGGCTCAGCATACCTTTCCGTTCCGTTTCGTAACTGCCACTCTATTTATTACCTGTGTCCTCTGCTCCAGTGACCCTCCCCATGAGGGCACAAACCTTGCCTTCGGTGCAAGCTCCGTGGGACCCGCCTGGGACCACCCTCCTCCAAGGGCATCGCTCGGACGCGTATGGTGCCAGCGTTCGGCCCCTCTGGTTTATGGCACCAGGCAATTACCCTTCCCCGCCCGCCCTGCCTCACACTTCCTCCTGTTTAAAGGTTAGCCTCGTATTAAAAAATCAATCCATTTTAGCAGTCCTCAGATTTTAGGCCCTTTAAATCAGCACCAGTGATAAAATCAGTTAAGCTGTCTGTCGGGAGGCACGGTTGTTTGGGAGATCTGGGGGTGGCGGGGCTGACGGCCCACGGCCGGCATCTTCCGGCCGTGTCTGCATCACATACACTGACATACGCTGACACACGTGACATGTGCTGCACATTCGTGCCCAGCACAGCTCGGGGAAGTGCGACGGTGGCCACCCCTCCACTGCTGCCACAGTTCGCAGCACAGGTGTCCACATTCTCCACACCCGGGTCCAGTCCCAGCTCTGTCACCCATCCTGCCACGAGAGCACGGGCTGATTGCTTCTAAACTTCGGTCTGTCCCGAGATAAGATCAGGACAACACTACCTGCCTTCCCTGAGCACAGTGAGGATTTAATGAGGTTCTGCATATAAAGTGCTTCAGATGTGGTGCCCGGCACATCGTAACTGCCACCAATAAACAGTAAGTATTCTGGCCATTGTTGCCTCCCCTCCCTCGAGACTGGAAACGGTGATAAAACCATTTCTGAGCTCGCCAACACCTTTTGAGCTCAGCTTTGTGACTCTCCTTTTTTTAAAACCTGTCATCTGAGTCACCGAAGGTGAATGAGTGTGGGAGAACGAGGAGGCCCCGGGTGCTGGCCCGAGCCTGGCTCTGCCTCTGGGTCTGGGGAAGTGGCAGCTTCTCCGAGACGTGTCCTTTGCTGTGAAATGGGCATGTGCACACCTGACTTAGGAGGTGATGGTGCACGAGTGTGGCCAGGCCCAGAGGGGCACGTAGTGGCCTCAGCTCCCCGCCAAGTCCTGCTCTGAGCACAAGGACCTCGAGTAGGGCCATGTGCCCCCGAGGATGCTCGGTGCTCACCACACAGCCCGCGTGGGGAATGTGGGACTGTGCAGAGTGGATGAAACCAGGCGGAGAAACGAGAAGACACCCGGAGAGCAGGCAGGCAACAGATAAATGTTCCACAGTGGCCACGGGAAGTCAGAATGCTCCCGTTTCAGCCACAGCAGTTTTGCTGTGTCTATGTGTGTGTGTGTGTGTGTGTGTGTGTGTGTGTGTGTGAGAGAGAGAGAGAGAGAGAGAGAGAGAGAGAGAAAGACTTCTCTCAGCCTTTCTTATCTCTCCACAGAGCCCAGAGCCCACGACAGGTCCTGCACAAGGGCCCCAAGGTGGGTGGAGAGCCCAGGGGGAAGTTGAGTCACTCTCGGCTGACAAAGGAAAGGGCCTGTTTTTGCCTGGGGAGCTGCTGAAGGGCGTGGAGCCCTTGAAAGACTGACTTGATTCTCTCCCTACTTTGCATAAGAATCTTGAACTTGACATTTCTACTTCAATAGGAGGGGAAATACAGGGAGTTATGAGGGACAGCACAACTCTTCCTTCTCCGATGGCTCAAGGGTTTTGCTAGAGCAGGAGATGGGACAGGCTCTCACCTGGGCACCGCCTGGGTGCCCCAGAAAGACTCCGCAGTGTCGACCGGTCACATGCAACGTCTGTGCCCACCCACACCCTTTCACTGTGCCCAGGGTGTGCCAGGGGCTGCGCGATCCCACTCCTTGGCCTGACTTCTCAGTACCACCCATGTTTGTGTGCGCACTTTGACGGGGTCAAGGAAACGCAGGGATTTGCCCAAGGAGGAAGAGACCAGGAAGTGTAGGAGGACCTGGCTCCTAAGGTGGCTTTGTCCGTCCTCTCGTGTGCCCACCCCACCCCCATCACCTTGCACTGTGTCCTCTTCCTCGTCGCCCCAGAGGGCTGATCGGGAGGCCAGCAGTGCTCCAGGCTCCCCTCCTCCTCTGACCGACAGACCCTTGGCTCCTCTTCTCCATCTGGAAAAGAAGGCTGCAATTATGGGACCACTAAGGTCTCGTGGAATCCCCCCACCCACGTGTTAGGAGAATGCATGCATGTTTCCGCCTGACCATCTCCTGCGTCTCTTCACCTCACAAACCCTCACCTAGAAGTCTCAGGATAGAGAGGGGACGCAGGGGACTGGTATTTAGAGCACCAGAGCCATGCCCGGTGCTGATGGCCACAGTTCCTGATTTTCATTAGGCCGAATACTAACTTCCTTCCTGTTGATTCCTGGTACTCATAAACCCTTCCCCACTTAGATGACATGTCGTCCTTTTGCTCATCTCTGTCTACGATGCTTTCTTCCTGTTCCCCCGCTGCCAGAGAGCCCAAGCAAGAACCATTTACTCTGGATGGCACCCCCACAAGAATGCCCCGCTGTGTCGATTTTGGGGTAAAGAGCTGGAGATAAGAAGGCTGGGTAGGAAGGTTGGCATAGAAAGAATGAGCACAGACGGTTTTCTCTGTCAAGGGCTGGAGCTGGTGTTCTGACTTTTCATTGGTCTGGACCATTTTGGGGACCTCCAGGGCCATGACACCTTAATTCTTTCTATGGAAAGAGGTTAAAAAAAAAAAAAGGTATTTTCTGCCCCGTTCTATAACTTCCCAGGGGTCGTTCTGCTGTGTGGGAGTGTCTTGCTCCGTCACCACCGTTCACGCTTCATCTAGGGTGAGAACTCACGGAAGAACGCTGGGAAGAGGGGCCTCCAAGAAGACTTCGCCCTTGGCCTACGAGTGCTTTAAAGTGCCATTGGCAGTTCAAAGTCTTGCCTCACATATTTCTCTGACAGAGGTCTTGTAGAAAGACTTAGAGATCAGACTTAAAATCATAAAAGAATTATTTGTGGAGGTCAAACCCAGCCCCCATGACCCCCATGGTGACATCAGGGACCCTGGAGCCTTCCAAGGTCATATTTTATTGAAACAGGTAGGCCGAGGGGTTTCCAGGAAGAGGGACCCCGCTAGGCAGACCCGAGAACCCGGAAAACTAGGCATAGAGACTTCAGTTAAATGCGCCTCGATTCAACGGATTGGTCACAGCCCTGCCGATCTCTTTGCCAAACCCCAGGGTTTCCGCGGCTCAGCACCACGGAAGCTGGTTTCTCTGGTGAAGGCCGGTGCGGGGAACAAGGGGGTGCAAGAGGTTGAGTGGGAGGGAGAGGACTTCCTCACAGCCCGGACCCACAATCAGCCCGAGGCCGGCTCCGCCGGGCGGCCTCGCCCCGGGCATCAGCGCCCAGCTGGAGGAAGGAGGAAGAGAGCGGGGAGACCTCGCCAGAGGGCGCCGCGGGCGGTCACTGCGGCCCACGCGTGCTTCCTGGACGCGCACGCGCACGTGGCCCCAGGCGCTGCAAGGGGCTGGGCGGTGCGCATGCGTCCTGCATGCACGGCCTCCTGCGTCCAGGGGGCTGGCAGTGGAGGCGGTGGGGACAGTCCCCTCTCGTCCTCCCTGCACCCCCTCGCCCTCCCTGCACCTCCTCGCCGCGCGCCGTGTACCTTCTCCTCACCTCGCCATTCCCTTCACCCTTTCTTAGCTCCAACACCCTCCTCCCCCCAACCCTTACCCCGTTTCTTCTACTCCACCGGAAATGCGCGCATAGAAGGGCCCTTCACAGAGAAGCCCGTCTGAGAAAACAGGCCCAGCCGGTGGGGAGCCTGCAGGACGTTGCTTCAGGCCTAGGGTTAACGTCCCACAACGTAATTTTCACGTCACCATTCCGTCTAGAATCTAGAGGCTTCCTTGCTGCTGCACCAAGGATGCCCTCCTTTGCCTTTTGCCTTAGACCTCTTGTAACATAGCCCGCACTCCCCCATCCCAGAGAACGAACAGCTCACCCAGGTTGGAACTCCCACTTGCCCACTTTTTAATGCGTGGATCGGCGTTCTTAGTTAGGCTGCACGTTCTCTAGGCAGAAAAGAACGGGCTTGATGGAGTCGGCTCCCCCTCCTCACTGCTCAGTCGTCCTGAGCCTGGGTTTTGCACATTAAACCGTTATCAGCCCTTTTGCTGGTGTGGGAAGCAAGAGCTGAAGGTATTCGGAAGCTTCTCCTGCTCGTACGCGGGTGCCATCTGGCGGTAGAGATGAGTCACTGCAGGCTCAGAAGAAGCGTTTTCTGACTGAAATGTTGAGGACCCGCTAAAGGAGGAATAATTTTTTCCCCCTGGTTAGCGTCCCTTTCAGCCAGATCTGGGGACCGACGTTCCCCCAGAGCGCCTAGTACTTGACACAGCCTTGCTGGTTGTGGATTTAAAATTAAAAACAGCTTCTGCGTAAGTTTATTTAACAGCCATGCCTTTATTCAGCATCCATCACGGACCAGGCCTTTATTTATTGTGCGTTCACATATGTGATTTCTAACTCAGTGCCGTGGGAGTGGTCAACCCCGTTTTCCTAAAGGGGAAACTGCCGATTTTCAGCAAGTAGGAGGTGAAAATGGCAGGCGGGTGAGCAGGGGAAGCGGGTCTCTGAATTTGAGTCTCCCAGCTTCAAATCCTATGCTTTTTTTTCTATTATCCTATTTCCTTAATTGCTTTTCTATAATAACCACTGATGTTTCAGTACCTTGCAAGTGGGGGCTGAGGGACTGACTGGGAAGAGTTATGAGGTAGACTCAGGCTTCACTTCCGAATCTGTAATCGACTTCACTGAAGCCACCGAAGCTCTGGAGTACGTCTTCGCCTGTCCCTGTCCCCACCCCTGCAAATCAAATCAAATATGCAGGAGAGCAGGAGAAGAAACGCTTTGCTGCCTGATCCGGAGTAATATCTTTCGCCAGAAGCTTTTTCCTTTTTCTTTTTTTGAAATAAGTATGTTCCACGGCCAAAGAGAAACAAACTCGAAAGCCGTTTCTCTGCAAAGCAGTTGACCCGAGTTTCTTCCAGGGTTTCGCCATCTTCTAGGGAAGTATGCGCTGATCTCAAGAACTCAGAATCAGCCGGGAAATGCGTATGGCAAACGCAGCGTGTCCCGGCTCTGCCTCACTGGCTGGCCCAGCAGAGGTGGGAAGCGCCTCCAGGCTGTCAGCCTAGGCATTTCGCTCCTCTCCAGGATGTGGCAATGTCTACCCTGGACTTCCAGGAGGGCCCACAACAGAGCGACTGCCGATGTTTGCATAACGCTCACAATTTCTGCAGCGCTTCTTAGGTACCGCGAAGCATCCCGTCTTTGCAACAACCGTGAGGTGGATGTGTTGTTAACTTGTTCGTCTACTTCTGCGGGGTCAGACGTTCAGAGGGGAGATGGCTCACCAGAGGCCTCCCAGCAAGGACCAAAATCTAGCCTCCACTCAGGGACCCGGATGAGGCCCTGCCCCACTCCGCACACCTCCGCCTGTACCGCCCTGCTCCAAACCCTGGTTCCCTGAAGTGCCCCCTCCCAGGCCTCCGGGCCCTGGCTCACGCCAGCCCCTCCACCTGAAAAGCCCGCCTCCTTCTCCCGCTCCAACTGCAGAATCCCGCCTTCAAGGCCCAGCTTCAGTGTCCACACATCCACGAAATTTCTCTCAACTCCTCCCACGCTCGTTCTCCCCTGCATTTCCAAGGCCCTCACCTGCACCTAAAAAAATCGTGTCTCCACAATCTGCTGTGTGTCCTGGTTACCACGCTCACGTCAGCCTGTGGTCTGTGGGGTTTAGCAGGGCACCTGGTGTTTGGCGGGTCCTCATCCAGCTGAATTCTCACGATAGACCAAGTCAAACTGTACTAGTTCACGTGTGTTGTACCTTCTGTGTGCCAAGTCCTGTTTTGAAAGCATTGCTCATCTCACGTGGTCCTCCCTTTGGTCTGCTGGATAAGTTTCATCACTGTCCATATCCCAGAGACGAGAAAACAGAAATCAAGGAGGTTAAGCAACGTGACTGGGGACACACAGTTAGTAAGGAGTAGAGCTGGGTCCGAACCACTTGCCCCACTGCCTGTAAGGTGGGGACAAATCCCGGACCCCAAGAAAGAAGTCTTGCCTCCAGAATGAGGCTGAATTAAGGCAAAGCTAGCCTCTGACTGGGCTGGCCTTACTTTTGGCCAGAGACAAGCAGCGACCCTGTGGGAGGCTGGCACTCACCCTGTCCTCAGCCCAGAAGCAGCGTGGAAACAGGCAGAGCCCCCTGGAGCTCTTGGTATGAAGGGGAGGGAGAAGAGGGTTCCTGCTGCCCACACGGCCTCCTGCCCTGAGGGTCCCCATCCTGGCACTTGAAGCCAGCTCGGGCTCCCTCCTTCACATTAGGGGTGAGAGCCCTCACTCTCTCTGATGTCAGGACTTCCTCAAAATGAGCACGGGGCACCAGGGAGCTTGCCATTTATAGAGCACTAGCTGCATGGCCAAAGCTCGCTGTTCACATTTCCGATCCCAGCAGTGAGCCTGCAAAGGCGGCGTTGGGAGGCAGCTGTTTTACTGATGGGGAAACTGAGGCGCAGAGAGTTCAGGCCACTTGCTCCTTGCTGTTCACTCCGGAGGGGGGCTGGGGACCCTCTCGGGCTGCAGCTCTGCCCTGGGGGAGAGGGGCTGCCCCTCGGAGCCTGCAGGGATTGTCATTTGTCCGAGCCTCATCCGAGCCAGAAATGCAAGGCCCCACTTATTTGTGCACTGCCCAGGCTGGAGCATACGTGTCTTTTGCACACAGGCCTCTCTCTGTAGCAGACCGTCTCCCTCAGGGCAAAGCTGCACGCGGGGCGGCCAGGGCGGTCCACGCAGCGGGTGGCTCTGCCTCGTCTCCAGACCTTCCTGGGGTGGGGCCTGGCCGGTGGCCTGGACCGTGCCTGGCATGTTGCTGCTAAGAGTTTATGCTGGCCATGGCATTGGGAGTAAGCAATGGGGGGCGGTGTCCCTTCCCTGTGGTGTGGCTGGGCTAGGTCTGGAGCACCTCCAAACACGGACATACAGAGGGAGGTGTTTTCCCCAGACGCTGTCACGTAGGGGAGATGACAATCATTCTTTACAGAGGTGGCTGAGGCCCAGGGCTTCACCCGAGTTACCATGCACCCCGCCCGGACAGGCCCAGAGGTTTGTTCCAAGCAGGGCGCCCGACTGCCGGTGTGAGCTCAAGAGGAAGCAGTGGGCGAAGCAGGAAAAAGGGCCACCCTGTAGTCACGCAAATTATTTCACAGCGGCCAGTGAGGACGACGAGGCTCTTCAGACAGACACAAAGGTGTGAAGCGGCAGAGCGGGTGGCGTGTGCCGATAGGTTCTCGCCCGCATCTCGCTCATAGACGTGATCTGGTGGCCCGATGTTGAGAAAGCTCTGGATTCATGCATACGTTCCAAAAGTCAGAAAGTGTCTTGCTGTGCCATGTCAGGATATTTTAAAGGTAGAAAAGCAGGGAGATTCATTTTGGAGTCTATATGAAAACATACTCACCTGGCAACTGGACTTAAAACCTGGGTGGTTTCCGATGATTTATTTGTATGTTGGCTGTTACAATCTTTGAACAAATTTTTTTAATTTTCCATTTTAGAAGGAGTTAAGAAGTTATGCTCAGGAAGGAAAGCTGAATCCTCGTAGGATGCCGCCGCCAGCCCAGGGTGGGCCCAGGTTTCCACAGGCCAAGGTTTGGGACCAGCTTGAGAATGTGGGCTTCTTTCTCAGACGGACCTGAGTCTCCGTGGGAGCCCTGTCACCTCGCTGCACCCACACGCTGCTGTTTCTCCACCCTCCGAACGGAGGCAGTGTCTCCTAACTGGACCCCCGTGGGATCAGAGCTATGAGCCCAGGTGCTGGCACTTAGAAAGCCCTCACCGTGGGGGACAGGGGACGCCGACAGCTTGGGCAGCTGCTGGGTGCCCTGTGCGATCCAGGACACGGGCCATGCTGGGCTGCCCTGTACCAGGCCCACCCGCACAGCCCGTGCTGGGTTTGGTGTCCAGTGGCAGCTCACACCCAGGAGCAAACAACACTCACGAACCCCTGGCCCTCCCGGCACTGGTGAATAATCTTAAGATGGCACCCACGTTTCCTACCAGGCTGTGACCTGGGACCCAGAATGAGGTCCCAGCCAGCAGCAAGGCCTCTGGAACAAAAACAAAAGCGAGCCCCCTGCTTAGGAGTCTGTGAGGCACTGAGCATCCCTCCCCCCCCACACACACGATGGGTCACCCTACTCCAGGGTGGAGGCCCCAGCAGGACAAAGGACAGGGCAGCCATTCCTCTCCTCGGTCCCCTCTGTGAATGAATCAAGGGTGGTCTCTGAGTTCATTCAACACCTGGCTGCTCTGACGGTGGTTGAGGGCCCACTGCAGGTGGCCCTGGGCTCAGGTCTGGGTGGACCTCCCTACTGCCCCAGCTGGCTGACCCTTAGACCAGGGCAGAGCCACCTGGAGGCCACTGGGAAGCAGCTGGAGAACAGAACGATGTCCCTGGGGCCCGGTCAGCGGGAAGAGAGCATCACTATGCTTTTTAAATTTTTGGGGGGGAGTGACCTTACTTGTGTCCCTGCCCAGGGGCTAGTGGTCTCTCCCTATGTAGAGAAGAATGATGAGCATTCACCTCCTCTCACTCTATGCCCTACTGAGGGCCCATTCGGGGACTGTGGCCTCTGCGGCAGCTTGTCCCTTCATCAGTGGCCTGGAGCTAAGACTGTAGGATCTCGGGCCAGAAGAGATTTGGAGACCCACCCATGGCAGAGGCAGCTCCAGGCGGGGGCAGTGTCACCTGACAGGTGTGGGAGGTGCCACAGGGTGGCCGCACCACTGGACTCCCCCAGCAGCAGCAGCAGTGGAGGCTGCCTCCCAGGCCATGTGACCTCTGCTCAGGACCCTCCCGCTGCCTGGAGCACAGCTCCATGGAGGACCTGCACACCTTGACCGAGCTGACAGGATGCCTGTGTCCAGGGCTGGCTTGACATGGCTGTGGCTAGGGCCGCGTGCCTCAACTGCAGGCTGGCCTCAGAGGAGGTGGACGCGGCTCCTGGCCTGGCTGTCGGCACTAGCTGGGGATGGGGAGGTGAGTCCCTGAGCTGGGAAGCTGGGGCCTTTGGGACCTCTCTCCACCCCTCACCTGCAAGCTGACTGCCAACACCCTGTGTGCTCCCGCTGCTCGCCTCTCTCTCTGTCCAGCCTGGGGTGCCCCTGCCTCGTCCTGCCCCACCCCTTTCCAGTCATCTGGCCTCACACCTGCCAGGCTTGGGTTGGGTCCCAGCCCCTCCTGGGATCTGTCCTGGGCCTCTAGGCCCCGCCCCATCTCCTCGGCCCCTGAGTGCCCTCCTCCATCCCAGTTTGTCCATGAGGCTGGCATGTTTGTGCCGTGCTGTTTTCTGTGCAGTTTCCCGTATGCTGGGGTGGCCCCGGTGTGACTGTGTGGCCTCAGGCTCAGCATCTGTACCCTGAGCCTCAGTTACATTCGTGAAGCATTTCTGGGTCACCTGGCAGAGCTGTGTGCTGAGGGGTGTGTGTGTGTGTGTGTGTGTGTGTGTGAGAGAGAGAGAGAGAGAGAGAGAGAGAGAGAGAGAGAGAGAGAGAGAGAGATTGATTCTGTCTCTAAGGATCTCACAGTCTAGAAGGGAGAATAAACTGGCCAACAGGAGGAGTCAGACAGATGGCAGAGACAAGACGTCACAAGGGTTCAGAGAAGGGACAGGCGGGGAGGAGTTGGGAAGAGCCTCCTGAGCTGGTGGCCTCTGGGCTGGGTCTCAGAGGGCAGAGAGAGTTTGGCCTGGAGTGACAGCTGGGGGCAGCAGGGAGTGTCCTTCCACGTTGGGGGCCCTTGGTGTGGCCCCAGGGTACCGCCGGCCCCTCTCTCCTCCAGCAGCCATTGGGGCAGGAGGGGGCCCGGCCCACCTGGGCTGGCCACGAGGACTTGGCAGTGACGGAAGCTCCGTGCCAGGCTACACAGGTTGCCCTGGCCCAGACCCCAAGCCCCTCCCACCCCTGAAGCCAGGCACCCCAAGGGAAGCTTTGGGAGCGTGTGACCAGGTACAGTGCCCACTGGCCAGCCCGTCGAGAGGACAGATGACAGAACTCGAGATGGGAAGCTGTGTTGACTTTCTCAACCTGTGTGACTTTATTTTCACCTCAAAGGACCACAGACAGAAATCGGCACGAACCGAGGTCTGGGCTCTGAAAGCAGGCTGGTGGCCCGTCAGGAGCACGCCCTCAGACCGAGCTCACGCCCCCAGCCCGGGAGGCCACTTCAACGCCCACTCCCTCCTGCCAGGACTGAGCGGGCTCACCCGGCCATGACGCTTGTGGATAAGGCCCTCCCGTGGGTGGCCACTGCAGCATCCTGGGAGATGCGGCATCTCCCTGGGCCCGCGGGCTGCCACCTGCTACCTGGAGGAGCAGAGACAGCTCCCACTCCAGGCCCTCGATCCGCCGGGCCAGGTGGACTCGCCTCATCTCCAGCATCAGGGCCTTGTCACTCCTCAGGGCCCAGGTTCCCAGATGTCCTCTGCATGGGTCAGCCCCGTCTTCTGGGACCTGTCTGTCCTCCGGCCACACACCAGGGGCGATGCTGGGAGCCCCCTGACAAGAATACGGATGGGGAGAGGGGAGGTGACCCCGGAATGCTCCGTGCTCACTCTGCCCCAGACCCCCCGGGGGACCCTGGCACGACTAACGTCACTGCCAGGCTCTAAGCAACAACACCCACCCGGCATTGGGGACGGTGCCAGCAAGTCACCTCCAGGGACTGGCCGCACGAGTTCATGCTGCCACATTAACGTACGAGAACAGCTCATGGCACCACTGCATAACCGTCGTGTCTGATGACTGGAGTGATTACTGAACCCACTGAGTCTGGCCGTGGCTCACGGACCCTCGGCTCGTCCGGCTTTTCCTTCCCTAACAGCGGGGATGTTTTCATAGTGTCTCTTTAAGCATGAAGTGTGCCTGCTACTTTAACGTCTCCAAATCGCTCTCATCTGAGCCGCTTGGCACAGAGATGGCAGGTCCCTGGGCCTGCACCCCCACAGCAGGACGGTGGGACGGTCCCCCACGGAGGTCTGCACAGCAGAGGTGGCTGGCTGGGGACCCTAGTCCATGGCTCAGTGATGGCTTTGCAAGGGGTCTGCTGAGACCCCAAGAGTGAATGCGGGATGCGTTGGGGCTGGGACACGGGAGCCGGGACCTACGTGTGGGTTTCATGGGGAGAACCAGCCTCGAGATCCGGGCTTCAGGGCTCCAGGGACCCTGTGGGCCTCGGGAGACACACACAGAGTCTGTGACCACGCTGGGAAGGGCTCCTACAGCTGTGACTCAGCGTCTCCCAGGCACACGAGATAAATTTTCCTGCAGTCATTGGCGGGCTCAGGTGCCTTTCTTGTCATTTTTGTCTCAAGAGAGAGGTCAGTTTGACCAAGAAGAACCAATTCTTCAGCTCACCCAACATCAAGACTCAGGCACATGCCATGTTCTTGAGGGGCTCTCTGAATTCAGGGAGCAGTGCTCCCCACTGCTGGCCCAGCCTCACTGAGCCAGGCAGCCCTCTTGGTTGTGAAGAGGGGACTCCTGGGTGGCACAGGGCACCCCCACACAGATGCTGGCTCTGGGAAGCCTGCCCACACCCCGCCGTCACGCAGAGCGTCACCCAGCTCGGCGGGGCAGAGACGAGGGGCCCTGGGCTCAGGGGCAGAGGTTGGGGGTGGGGTGGGGTAACAGAACTCAAGCCAAGAGGATAAATGAATGGACATTATTTAAAAAGCCAAACCGCACACTGAGGCCCATCGGCTGGCTGCTTGCTGTAGTAATAAAGTTTTACGGAGCTCAGCGCAGACGCAACAGAATAATCCTATCTCTTGTCTTCGTCCCCTCCAAGCTTGCCTATGTCGTCACCCCACCAGAGACCTGAGTAAGGTTGGGGTGCGACAGGAGGGGGAATGCACCACACGGACACCCCTTCCTGCCAGAGGAGGCGCTGTTCGCCCGTCAGGCTGCGTCTGGATCCCCGTTTCTGCTGCTCCCGTTTCCTGCCCTCGCTCCGTCTTCCCAGGCCACCCGCTGGCTTGGACACCCGCAAGCTCAAGCTGACCGAGGAGCTTCCCTTTCTCCAGCCCCATCTGCCAGATCAGACGGGTAAAAAGGACTCCAGCCTGTGGGCCTTCCGGTCAGAACTAGTGGTTCTGCTCCCAACTCCTTTCTGTGGAAGGAACTGTGGCCCCGCAGGCCACACCGTGACACCCGCTCAGGAGTGGACAGGGCGGGCTGCAGGGCTTACCTCGAGTGAGCCTGCCCCAGCCTCTTCTTTCCCGAGCTGCAGGGCCTGAGCGCTGAGCTGAAAGAACTCCCCATTCAGCACATCCAGAGTGTCTTCCACCTGCCAAATCTTTCTCTAGAAACAAGGGGTATGCGGCCTTCGTTACTTTCTCTTTTATTCTGACATCATTAAAAATCCACAGAGCTCCTGCTCCATGATGGGCCGTGACATCAGCACTGGATAAAAGCTGAAGTCAGGTCGGTGGCAGAGAGCTCAGAGCCGAGGACAAGGGACCCTAGACCTGAGTCCTGCACAGAGAAGGCTGCTGTGGAGGTGGCAGGAGCAACATGCGTGACACCTAATACTGGTAGGTGTGGTCAGGGAGAACTTTCTAGAAGAGGGGACGTCCCAGCTGAATTTCAATAGATAAGTAGAAATTAGCAAGTTCAGCAAAAGGAACAGCATGTGTGAGATCACAAGGATACAGGAGAGCAAAGGGGACATTTATTCAGATGTCAATCCATCCGCCCACTCATCCACACACCATTCCATCTATCCATCTATCCATCCATTCATCCATTATCCATCCTTCCGCCCACCCATTCATCCTTCCACCCACCCATCCATCCATCTATACATCCACCCACCATTCCATCATCCATCCATCCATCCATCCATCCATCCATCCATCCATCCATCTTCCATCCATCATCCATTCTTCCACCATCCTTCCACCCACCCATCCATCTATACATCCACCCACCATTCCATCATCCATCCATCATTTATTCCTCCAACTACCCATCCATTCATTTATACATCCATTCACAATTTCATTCATCTATCTACCCACCCATCCATCCATTCATCATCCATCCATCCATCCATCCATCAATCTATCAATCTACCAATCTACCCATCCATCCATCCATCCATCCATCCATCCATCCATCCATCCATCCATCCATCCATCCTTCCACTCACCCATCCATCCATCTATACATCCACCCACCATTCCATTCATCTATCTGTTCATCCATCCATCCATCCATCCATCCATCCATCCATCCATCCATTCATCCATCCATTATCCATCCTTCCACCCCCCATTCCATCATCCATCCATCATTCATCCTTCAACAACCCATCCATTCATCTATACATCTATTCATAATTCCATTCATTTATCCATCCATACATACATACATACATCTATCCATCTATCCATCCATTCATCCATTATCCATCCTTCCGCCCACCCATTCATCCTTCCACCCACCCATCCATCCATCTATACATCCACCCACCATTCCATCATCTATCCATCATTTATCCCTCCAACTACCCATTCATCTATACATCCATTCACAATTCCATTCATCTATCTGTTCATCCATCCATCCATCCATCCATCCATCCATCCATCCATCCATCCATTATCCATCTTTCCACCCCCCATTACATCATCCATCCATCATTCATCCTTCCAACTATTCATCTATACATCCATTCACAATTCCATTCATTTATTCATTCATCCATCCATCCATCATCTATCATCATCCATCCTTCCACCCACCATTTCATCATTCATCCACCCATCTATCTTTCCATCCATTCATGTGTCAAGTCAATGGTCAGTTCTGGGACGCATTAGTAAATTTTCATGGGGTTCCCAGTATATTAAGAACAGCAGACGTGGAACAAGGAAGTATAAGTGATGTGTCACCTCTGGGATGTTTGGGTTGCTGTGGGAGCAGTCAGGCTCCGCTTGGCGATAAGATGAAGTCTGGTGGGACAGTGAGGGTGAGGCCGCTGGAGAAGAGGAGGTGATGTGAAGACTGGGGGACTCCAGGCTACAAAGGGCCTTGTGTGCTGGTCTTGGCCACTATGGCCGAGAGGTTCTTTATAGGAGAACCCTCAATTTGTCGGAGTGTTATTGTGTGCAGCCGAAAACCACTTTTCTCAGATTCTTTTGTAGCTAGAGGTGATCATGAGACTAAGCCTTGGCCAAAAAGATATACAAGAAAGTTGTTCACAGGATGGCTTCTGGAAACTTCTTTGAAAAGAGAGCTGACTTCACTGGCCCATGCCCTTTGACCTTCCCCCCTTTCCAGCAGCTGTCTCGTGACCACAAGGGAACCCTGAAGATGGAGGTTGTGGGGTAAGGGTCATGAAGCCAAACGTAGAGGGCCCTGGAGTTGTCAGGGTGTAGTGGATGCTGATGCTATTGTCTCATGAGTCCACATAATGTCCGACTGCGTGGTGAACTCGTCTGTCATGGAAAGCAACCTCTGCCCCACGCGCACCCCAAAGTAAAATACCAGCGCAGAGGAAGAGCTACATTTACATGGGAACTCTGCCAAAATCAGAGGTGAAGAGGTGGGTGGGGGAAGCACATGGGGCCTAACTCCCACCTTGGGCAGGCATTGGGGCCACAGGCCCATCGTCTCCTGGGGTAGGGGACAGTGGTCCAGAGCTGCTGAGTCAAGTTTGTACCCAGGAAGTAGCTGCCCCTTCCTGTCCCCAGAATGAAAAGCCCGCGCCTGGCTCCAGCACGTGGCCTGGTAGCTGTGCAGGCTTCTTGCTCGGGACTGAGTTTGGGACAGAACCCACGGAAGAGGATGGAGCTGCGAGGCTGGGCGGCAGGAGGCCAGACGCTAGGTGGTGAGAGGCATGGAAACCATCACACCGCATCGTGTGTGGGCAGAGAAGGACAGCTGCCCCACAGGGCGGCCTGCACGGGGCGTGACCCCAGCGAGCATGACCCAGAGGTGAAAGCACAGACCTCAGGAGGAGGCTTGGTGTCACGAGGCGCAGCAGGCACGGGGGAAATGCACGCGGGAGGCTGGGCGCAGCAGTGAGGTCTGAGCGGGGCCGCTGCATGCGCGTGTTGACAGTGGGAAGAAGACAAAGAAGGACCAGAATCCACAGGCAGGACTAGGAATGTTACGGTGAGAAAGAGAAATCTAGAAAGGAAAGCAGTAGCCAGAGAACAGCAGGGGGCTTGCCGGGTTGCAGCTGGACCCAGCTGCCATGTGCGTCCGTGCGTCCGTGCATCTACAGACCCTGGTGAGAAATTTCCTGGGTGCACCCTGCTCCCTGACACTCAGCCCCTTCCCTGCTTCACGACCGGTTCTCAGGAAAAGCGTAAGAAGATAAAATGGAGGCGCCAGGGTCAAGCTGCTGAATTGCTAAAACAGAGAAAGTCAAGGCCGAGGACATGGTTCAGTTCTGGCTTTAACCAGCCTGGAACTTCAACTCTTGAACCTTCCTGCCCTGCTCAAGGCCTGGCCGTGTGTCCGACCTCCAGATAACCCTGTGATGGCCGCTTGAAGGCCTCACTCACCAGTCGCTCACCCAGACCTCCGACCGGCCAGACCGGACCCCGGGCGCCCATCACCCACCATCTCCCAGACCTGCAGCATCCATCACCCTGACCGCCTTAGGTCTGGGCTTTTGTTTTGTGCTGGAGCAAAAGTATCTATTAGTGGTAAGTTTCTGACCTAGAGAATCCTGTTCTATTTATTATGTCATCAGGTCTGTCACTTCCTATTGTTTTGCAGTATCTTTTAAACGTTCACAGGCTCTGATCCACCTGGATCAGAGGACGGAAGGGCCACTGGGTTGAATGGACATGTGTCCACACCAAGGATCCCCAGCTCTAATCGCTTTCTCCAGAACATCACTCGCAGTCACTTTTTCTCCAGCTCCGTGTTTGATTTCTATCCCACATACGGTGTGTAGGTGACCAGCAGGGCTGAGAAAAGGGACAGCCGGACAGCACAGTGCCCTCAGAGGTTGCAGTGGGAACCAGTGGCCCAACCAGCCTCTTGCTGTGACGACGCCTGCCGAGGCGGGCTCCTACCTGCAGCTCAGGAAAGCCTCTGTGCATGTGACCGTGTCCAGAGCCTGGGCTCCTGGCTCCTCCTTTGGCGTCTCCCTGGGTGGGCTGTCCTGGTCCCTGGTCCTGCTGGGGGCTGGGAACAAGCAGAGTGACCGTTTCAGGCCTCCGCTGCCTGGAAGCACATCTCAGCCCCCCAAACAGAATGAAAAGGATGGAGGCAACCTTTACCTCCTCCCTGAGGTGCCTGAGATTGGAGAGGATGAGATGCTAATGGCATGAGATGCTCACCGCCCTCGTGGTCCCCGAAGCTGGCCTACCCCCCACTGGCCTTCTTGGCCACCCCAAAACATGGCAATTGCTTTGAGCTGAAGGCAGTGAGAAACAGACACGAGAACAGGTCTCTGCCCTCTCCCCTGTTTGCCTAAACGCAGGACAGCAACGTTTCAAGGTGCCCTTCCTTCCTCCACCCCACCAGGACGGATAAAAGGGAATCGCCTGCAACGACTCTAGGTCCTTATCGGCCCAGAGGCACCGCCCGCGGACGTTACACAGAAACCTTCCTGAAACGCTTCCTCATCCACTGTTCGCAGCAGATTTTCCTCCCCACGATTTGCCGCCTCTAGACACTCAGTCCTTTGTCACCCGAGTGTTGTCCTCTTGTGAAGATGCCCCCCGCGCCTGTCCTAACCTGCTCTGAGCTCCTCGTCGCCAGCTGGGGTTCTGTTTTTCCTCTTGGCCTGTGGTCTTTGTCAGTCTAGCCCACCCAGACCTGCCCCAGATGTGTGGGGAGAGGGGCTTTCTTCCTTCCGTCCCTACAGCAGGTGGCGCTGGCGGGGCGGGCCCCGTCCTGTGGCCCAGTGCCTGCTCTCCGCCCTCCAGGCCTGGGCCGGGGAGAAGGTGGCCCAGGGAACCGGGCTAAGCTTGTGGGCACAGGTGCTGCCACACCTTCACATGCGTCCCTTGTCACACCCTCTTCACATTTCTGTCTGCTTCCCGGTGGGCCCCTGGTCGGTACCTGGCTGCATTTTCAGGCTCCCTGTGGCATCTCAGCTCGAGACCTCAGGCTCTGCAGCTTGAGACGAAAGGGCCAGACCGACTCCGGGAGCCGCGGGGACTCCGGACTGGCCTCCGCTCCTGAGCAGTACCCCAGCTCGCTCACCTCTTGTCTCTGTCAGCGCTGTCCCCTCCGGGAACACCCTTCCCAACACCTGTGCTGCTGCTTCACGCCCTGCCCTTATGGTGAAGGCCATCTCAGGTGACACCACGCCACCAAACCTCTCCTGGCCTCACGGCCTTCTTTAGACCCCTGGAGCTCTGTGTGGTGACTGTGCCCCTCTGACCCCGGCTGGAATGTGTTCGTTCAAGATTTACAGTGCTCGGAGCAGTCCACACCTGGCCATCTGAGTTCCGAGCCTGCCCTTCCCTGTGCGACCCCTTCTTCCAAGAGTCCCTGACCCTCCGGGCCTGGCACCTCAGCAGGCCACTCAGACTGGGTGGGTACCTTTCCCGGCACCTTAAAAAGAGACTCAGTAGGAGAGATGTTTCTGGGAGGGACGGATGTCTGTGACCTCACCATGTGTGGCCTCGGGTATGTTGTATCCGTTCCAGGCCCTGAAAGTAACAAACCTGTATCTTTTCAGTTTCCTGAGGGTGTTTTACAATCAGAATAAGAGCCGTAGGGCTGGTCCAGCCACAGCCCTGGTTACTGCCGGGCTGGGACCAGCATGAGACCTGCAGACAGAGGTCAAGTTGACCTAAGTAAACAGGTACACCTCAGAGGAGGGGGTCCCAGGGGGGAATTAGAAAGAGGTGGGTGGGGTGGAAAATGAAGTCTGGGGTTCAGCCGGAGTGGATGTGGCCTTGTGCCACATGGGTGGGAACAGCTCCCAATCAATGATGTGAATTCTGATGAGTCACTCAAATTGGGGACGCTCTTGGCAAACCAGAGTGGCTGTGACAGTTGGGGGGTGGCTGCGGGCAGGAGCGCCGGACGCTTGTGGTGAGATCTGAGTGGGGTAAGGCTTTAAATGAGGTGCCGGCGCTGAAGAATAAGGTTCTCCATGCCAGGGAGCTGAGGGTCACACCCTAAGAACACAACTGCTGTGTGCAAGCCTCAGGGTGACACTTGTCCCCAACTTGCACTTCCGTGCTCCTCATCTGGGGGTGTCCCTACCCGTCACTTCCGCGCTCCTGGTCCAAGGGCAGGGCTAGGGACTCCAGGAGCAGGTCACCGGCTAGTTGAAGGTCTTGTTGACAGGTGGAGAGAGGCTGCTTGGCAAGCTGACCAGTGGCCTTGGGAAAACAGATATTCTGTAACTTTCCTCCAGTTCTGGCCCTGCAAAGCGCAGTGGTGGGCGGGGCTGTGCCGCCCACCCACATAGGCACAGGGGCTGGTCTGAGTCCGGAGTCCCTGTCTCCGCGGGGCCTGGCCCCTGACTGCCTGGTGCTCTCGGGGCATCAGCCAGTGGCAGCTAAAACCCAGCGTGGGTTGTGGCTCCCTTTTAATGCCCCTGGGCCCCTCGGAGACACATGCCATGGATTCTGCTCTGTTGTCTTGGGGTATGCCAGGTGGGGTTCCTGAACAGAGGTCCTCTGTGTCCGCTGTCCCTTTGACATACTGCTTGGCCACCTGCAGAGCGTGAGACCCAGGTGTGTGTATGAGCGTGTGATGTATGTACCTGTGAGTACAAATGTTCGTGTGTGTGCACAGGTGTGGTATGTCATATGCGTGTGCATGGACGTCTGTGTGTGTGTGTGTGTGTGTGTGTGTGTGTGTGTGTGTGTGCACGCACACATGTGCATCTGAAGCGTCCCCAGGGGCCAGGCTGTCTGCAGAGCTGCCCTGCACACACAGCTGGGCTGTTGCCCGGGACCACACACCTTTCTGCTGGTCCTAGCTGGGGGCCCGTGTGCACGACGAGCAAGGGCAGACGCCAGGGCCGCGATCGCTCTGTCAAGCTCCGGCTGGCACCCCAGGGGAGAGACGCCTGCGGGGAGGGCACAGAGGACGCCCTCAGGCATGTTTGCCTCACCCAATCCCTGACGCCCGGCACCCTTCACTACTTCTGAGGCCTGTGTGGTGCGTGTGCCTCTCGCCCTGGGTTATGTTTTTGCCTCTGATGCCAGAGCCCACTTCCAGTCACTTGACAGTCACTCCTGTGTGGACGTCCGCTTCCTGTTTACAGATGTGCCGGACCCACGGGAAGCTTGTAGAGAAGCCCTCAGAAAAATGAAACGCAGGGTGTACAGCAGGGAGGCTGGCACGAGCCTTGGGGCCTGGTCACTGTCACATCCCACACGAGGCCAGCCCTGGGACACAGGGGTGGGCCTGCCAGCAGGAGAGCCGGGGGAGACCCACTCTCCACACGTTACCTGGGTCCCTCCCCTGGGCGACCCTGTCCCTGCCTGGGCCCAGGCCCATCTGTGACTAAGGCTGGTGCTCTCTGGTTACCGCAGTGGATGCCAAGCACCAGGCGACCTGACAGTAGACGGGAGACACACGGCCAGGTGCTCTGTCCATGCTGACTTCCCGCCTGCCGGCCCGGCCACACCCCCTGCACCTGCCTCTCACCTGGAGGACGCCGCCAGCGCCCCCTGAGAGAAGCTGCACTGTGGCCACCCCGCAGGTCCTCACGCTGCCCGGCGTCTGTCCAGGCCACGGCTTTGGCCCCTGTCGCAGGTGAGCCAAGGGCCCGCAGAAGGTCCTGGAGGAGCCAGGCTGTGTCACTCACTGAGTTGCCAGGGTCCTTCTTAGGCCAGGGGGTTTCCAGAGGGGGTGTGGCTGTCCCCAGGGTGGTGGGAATGACGGAAGCCGGGCTGTCTCACCTCGAGCTCCCGGAGCTGCCGGCTGGCGCCCTGGTAGAAGGCCAGCATCTCACTCCTGTGCTTGCCCAGCTGGGCCACCACGTGCAGGCTCTGGTCCTCCAGCTTGTCATAGAGTGTGCGGACACTGAAGTCCTCCAGGGTGTGGGCCCAGGGCGGCTCCCCTGCTGGAGGCCAGGGTGAGACTGCGGGGTGGGAGGGAGCAGGGAGCAGAGCCCCGGGTGGGGGGGCCTCAGGGCAGGACGCAGGGGCAGTGTGGAGGCCTGCCTGCAGGAGGAGGCATGCTGGGGGAGGGGTTAGCACTGGAGAGGGAAGGCAGGGTGGGGCTTGGTGGGCCTACAGGTGCGGGGGTGGGGTGGGGTGAGGAGTGGGTGCTCAGAGCCCTCTCTGTGTGGGTGTGACTGACAGGGGGACCCACCACCTAGGTCTGTCCTGCTCTGGAGTCACACTGCTTTGCTGATGAGGGACCTCCCTGACAGCTGCCTGAGGAGGCTGTCGGCTGGGTCCTCTGGGCTGTGTTCAACCTCTGCCCCTTCCTTCCTCCTTAATTCACCTGGCTATCCCCAAGGTCCCATACGGCCCTGTTCTGCTGGAAGGACCCATGAGGGAGGGAGGTCCTCCCTTGGGAGCTGGGTCTTGAGGAGGCGGAAGGACAGTGGCGGGCCGTGCAGGCCTGTGCTCACCGGGGTGGCCCACAGAGGACGTGAGGCTGAGCGAGTGCCCTGCACGGCCCGGGCCGCCCTCTCCCAGGCCCGCCGGGTGTGTGTGGAAAGGGGCCCTGTTTGTGCTGGCAAAGTGTTGGGGCTCATTCTGAGCAGCACACAGGTCCCGGCCATGCAGACCTGGCTTTGCCCTCCTGTCATCTGCCTGTGGCCAGGTGGGGTCTGTCCCCTGAGCTCCCAGCCATCAGCTGGGGAGGGGGTGGGAGGGCAGCTTTTCAGAAGAAGCACTGGGACCTCCCTCCACCTGCACTGTCACACACCCCACACCCTGAAGGACCAGTCCTCTAACCAAAAGAGCCTGTCCCTGCGCCCAGGGAGGCCCGCCCGGCCACCTCCTCCCACAGGAGCCCCCCGCCTGGGCCTGGACAGAGCCTGCACGGGGGGCTAAAGGGCGGGTGCCAGCCCACCTCCTGTGTGCTCTCCGCAGCCACCCAGCACCGTGCACCTGCGGATGACCCATGAGGAGAGACGTGAAGTGGGAAGGGCAGGCGAGTCCTGAACTCGGCCAGTCCTCTCCGCCTCGGAAGGCACTGCCCTCTCAGCTCAGAGCCTTCACCAGGGGAGGGATGGCCCCCGAGGCCTACCAAGGCGGAGTCAGGGGCCACCCAGCCAGGCCCGCCCCAGACAGGACACGAGAGGAGGCCTGCATCCAGGCCCACTCTGCTGGCCTGGCCCCACAACCTTGCTCGGGACCATCCCCCACCACCTCCTTGCAGGCCACTCAGCTCACTTCCTGGGGGACTCCACAGCTTTACAGAGGCCACTGCTAAGCCATGTGACCTCGCGTGGAGCAGGGGGTGGGTCCCCAGGTCCTCCTGGGTCCCAAGGCCCTACCCAGCTCTCCTGGCACGAGAGGGACTGACGGATAGATGCCCGGGAGCTCCAGTGAAGGGGCCGTGTGGACAGTCCCTGTGCCACCCAGCGGTGAGCGAGGGCCAGCCAGCCAGGGCTTGACCGGACTAGACCTGAGGACTAGACCTGACCAGACCCACACGGTCCGGATCATAAAGCTCTTGCCTCGAGCTCGGCGGCACCATCTCTCCAGCCCTGAGCACCTGGGGACCTCAGGGGAGCCGCCCACACGTCCCGAGCCCCTCTGTCTCAGAAGTGGGGACAGCCAAGCCTGGAAACACCCCCTCCTTGGTTCTGTTTTGGGGGCCAAGTGTCTCCGTGCCAAAGAGTTCCCCCGCGAGCCCGCACCTGGGTGAGGACAGGCGCAGGGGTGTGCTGCGCGGCAGGTGGCGCTTGCGCCCTGGGCACCGGCGAGCTCCTGGGAATCGGCTCCCTCTGCAGAGCCCCGAGGACTCAGGCCTTCACAGAGCAGATGGCTGGAAGGAGGCGCAGCCTCAGTGCACAGACACACACAGCGATGCTCTGTGGGCCAGCGATGGCTGACAGGCAGAGCAGGGAAGTGCCCTCGCCCCAGCCCGCTGGGCCATGCCGGCTCTCGGCTGGGCGGGGCTGGGAGAGGCTCGAAGGGCAGAGGGTCTTACCTGTCTCTGAGGGGCCCACACTCAGCGGACACCTGCGGCTTGCAGAGGCCCCTCCATTGAGGCTTCCCAGCCCTCATGGAGCCGGCCGGGGCCGGCAAGGGGCTCAGCGCCAGACCCAGGCCCGTCAGCAGGGCGGTTGCCAAGCCAACAGCCAGCAGCACGCCTGCAGGTTGGGGGAGAGGGGCGGGGGCCACATGGTGACCACTGGGAGGGGCCCTGGCGAATGGCGATTGCATGTGTCTCCATGTCCCTGGTTTCTCTGTCCTGCAAAACAATCCTCACTCCTGCCCCAGGGCTTTACAATGTCAGGGGTCCAAGTGGGGGTCTCCTCCCCCATGCACCCTTGGTGCGAGGGTCCCTCTGGGGCACCGCTGCTCAGCCCTCGCCGGCATGTCCCAGGGCCAGGCCTGTTCCCAGTGGTTTGCTGGCCTCTGTGCCCTGGTGGCTCCGTGCCTCAGCCGCTGCCTTCCCCCTGCCCACCTGGGCGGGGCCGTGACTGCCTCAGGAAGACGAGAAAACCACCAGGGAGGTGAGAACAGGCATCTGTGACCCCGTCACCACGGAGAGACCCCACAGCCCGAGCAGGTCCCAGGGCTGGGCGGGCACGGAGGGTGGGGGAATGGGAGGCTGACAACGAAGTCCGGTACCCTCTGCCTGACAAAGGGGCCCCGGTGGCAGGACAGGCTGTCCTTAGCATCCGCCGTCTCTGGGGCCCACGCCAGAGGCAAAGACGAGGCGGGTACACAGCTGCGGGTCCCTCTTCCCCTGCGCCCCCTCCGCGTCCCTGCCCCTTGGTCCCGGGCCGTACCCATGATGGCTGTCCAGTCGGGGCCCAGGGCCGGCAGCCTGCGCCTGAGGACGCCGTGCCTGGCGAGCTGGTCTGGGGAGGACGGCTGCATGGGGGCTGGGCTGGGACCGCAGGCTGCCCCCTCCTCCTTCACCAGCACCACGGCCATGCTGTCCGGCAGCCCGCTGTCCTGAAACACGTACGTCCCCGGGTCCAGGAACCGGTGGGCAAACCTGGAGCGAGGGCCCGGATATGGGGAGGGGTGGCTGCTCACACCAGGCCCAGTCTGGGTGGCCTCGCGCCATGCGTGGGGGTGGAGGGGGAGTTCACCCAGGACCCCCACACCTCCCGCCCGTGCAGTCAGCCCCCCACCCCCGTCCTCCACGACCTCCATCACCATCGTGGAGGAGGCTGTGACCCGCCCTCGAGACCGGCCGCTCCGAGCTCCTGGGCCTCCCTCACCTGGAGTAGTTGAGGTGGGTCTCTTGTACCAGGCGGCCGAGTGTCTGGAAGGCGCCGGAGTCCCAGCGGGGGTTGGTGTTGAACAGGTGCTGCTTCTGGTACACGGGGTAGTGGCTGGCGGAACGGTCTGGGGAGAGAGCTGGGCTTGGGCTGGTCCCGGGGGCAATCCGGCCCCAGCCCAAGACAGCGCACATGCTTCCAAATGGCATGAACTCCCAGCCGTGCATGTATGTGAGGGGACGTGATGACCTTGGTGCTGGGCCGAGACCCGCCTGCCCTTGGCACGTGGGGCGAGCACACCGGCAGGCAAAGGCACGCTCTGAGCAGCGCCACCAGATCTGGGGCACCTCGTGGGTGACTGAGCATAGCCGGATGCCCTGGCCCCCCAGAAGTGAGCAGCTCTGCACCCCTGACGCAGCAGGCACTCCACGTGTGCCATGCGTGGCTGAGAGAGTCAGCAGCGGAGGGGTGGCCGGGGCCGCAGGCGGAAATGCAGGCGGTGTGGCCCGGCCGTTCCCTGTGCACGAGGAGGCCTCTTCCACACGCAGGTGTCAGCCACCGTCCCAGGCCACCCCCACGCCCTGCCGCCACAAGACCAGGCTCCAGTCTCACCTCCCCCACTGTGTGGAGAAGGGGTCACTTCATGGGTGGAACCATGGAGGCTCAGGGAGGCTGGCGGTCACCCCAGGCCCCATGGCTTTATGGGAGAGTCAGGCCTGGAGCCTAGGACACAGGTGTCCCATTTGGAGTTCATTGTCAAGGATCTGTTTGCCCCTTTGATGCTCATGGCCTTGGCACTGCTTCGTGGTTATGGAGAGCAGGGGACAGTCTAGGCCTGGGACTTTGAAGGTGTGGTCTGTGTGGGACATCACCCGACAGGCAGTTGACAGCGGGCAGGGAGGGACGAGAGACAGGGCAGGAGGGAAGGTCCAGGGGGCAGAACTCACTATGGGGAAGAATGTGAAGCTGGAAAAGGATCACGTCCCCCTCCACCAGGCAGACCACTGGGTTTGGGACCTGGGGCACAGGCTGCTCCAGGCCTGCAGTCCGATGGTACCTTTGCAGCGGGGGGCTGGACACGGGGGGTCCTGGCAAGTTTGGAAGGAAAGCTGAAGGACACAGGCCTGTCAAGGGGCACAGGCACTACCTATCGTCCCCTCCCTATATTGTCCCTACCCTGTCCCACATCCCTGTTAGCAGTGCCAGCCCTGAGGCCCCTTCCTCTCGAGGATGGCCATCTCACCTGGCCCTCACGACCCGCCCCCTTCCAGGAGATGTGGCCACGGCCCCCACCGCCACCCTGTCTGGACAGCCCGGGCTTCAACCCGACTGCTGGGTCTCCACCTCACCCAGGAAGGAGCCCAGCGTATCCTCTCTGGAGACGACAACGCCGAAGATGCCCTGGGGGCCGCAGCGGACCAGGTGGACCCTGGCACTCCCGTGGAAGAATTGGTCTGGGCCCAGAGTGCTTGTCAATTCCTGCGGACACACGGCACAGTGCTCGGTGTGAGAGGGCAGTGGTGAGGCTTCAGAGATGGACGACAGACATGCAGACGGGCCCAGCAGGGCCCCGCCAGCCGCCCTCTGCACACGTCCCCTCCCTCACGGGAACCTTCCCCTGGGGCCTCCCGTGCCCTGGACCCCTCCTCATCTTCAGAAAACACCCCGAGCTGGCTCAGGGCCCTGTTCTGGGTCATCGTTCGCCCTTCCTTTCTCTGCACTTGCCAACGTCCTGCTTGTGGAACCACTTAGAAATGTCCCCTGTGCTTCCAGGTCTGCTGTCCAGTCCCCGGCCTTCCAGTGGCACGCGGACAGCCACCCAGCACCCGCTGGGGGACAGACCTCCAGGGGTGGCCCTGCCCTGTGGCCGGAGGTCCCGGCTGGGACGGGAGGCTCACCATTTCTGTGACCGTGGTGAGGGGTTTCAGGCACCTGGGCCTCGGTCACCCTTCTGTAAAGTGAAGCTGATGCTTTGTTTCTAACTTTCTCCCGGCATCCCACTGGGTGGCTGACACTGACATGAGAAATGCCACTTCCTACCTCCTTCCTACCCTCTCTCCAGCCCACACAACGGAAACGCTCGCAGATGGCAGCACCCTGGGCTGGGAGGCCAGCTGCCATGCGCCTGTCCCTAACGAGGATATTTCTTTAGACGTGGCACACAGTGGCTCTCTCCTTCTTCTCCTGGGGTACCCAGGTGCCCTCCCAGGCCAGCCCTTCCCCGACCGGGGCTCACCCTCTGGGTGCTGGCCCCAACCTCGTTCTCCACGCTGAGGACCAGCTCTCTCCTGGGGCCCCGGGTCAGGGAGAGCTTGGGGGTCCTGGCCAGACACTCGGCGTTGCAGAGTGCTTCTATGGAGACATACTCCCGGCACCTGCAGCTGAGGAGAGCAGGAGGCAGGCCACTCCGCGGTTCCCCGTAGCCGGTGCAGGCCCTGGAAGGACCCAGCTGTCCAGCAGACACTGCACTTGTGTGTCCCCACCCTGCTCCCGGGGACAGTGTCTCTCGCAGGGGAGGGGTGACACACACAGAGCCTGGCCTTGGACGAGAGGCCCCGCGTTTTGCTCTGGGCCAACTGCTGGGGGGCACAAGCAAGGACAGAGAGCTGTTCGGTCTGAAATTGTCCTGTTTCCTGTGCCAACCATCCATCGAGCATGGAAGTCCCCACCCCCTGCCTGGTCAGGCGGCTTCGCCCAGGCCACAGGGCAACTGCAGCACCAGAACTCAGGGTGCTCCGGGCTCGGCATCTAATTGGGGTCGGCGCCTGGTGGCTGTCTCGGGGGCCTGAGTGCGGCCCCCCTCCCTCGCTGCAGCCCCTCCTCAGCCCTGGCTGCTGGCCCCCGCCGGGGTGGCCTCACACTGCTCTGGGGGATGCTGCCTGGGCAGCTTCTAGAAGGAGCTTGTAGTCGGTTCCGCCTCCCGCCAGGGCAAGGCCCTGCCAACGCCCTCCGGAGCGGCCCTCTGGGGATAGCCAGGGCCTGTCTGGAGAGGGTGGCTTTGTCCCGTTCTCAGTGGCTCTTTGTCACTCACATGCCCAGGTCAGTGCTGAGCTCTCCGCCCACTGGGTGACAGAAGGAGGAGCAGTTGTACTGCTGGGGGTTCACACACTTGCGGGTGGCGGCTAGGCGAACGTCTCCAGGTGAGCAGCGCTCAGCCACCTACGGGAAGAGAGTCCAGGGTGGGGGCCTCTGGGAAAACAGGCTCCCCTAAGAGGCTACCTCGTCCATGTGCTGAGACAAGGGTTGGGCTTGAGGGCAGAGGGGACCCAGAGAAGTAACAGAAAGTAAGTCAGCCAATATCACTTCCTAGGAAGTGGGGAAAAATCAGCTGGAGTGAGGGTGGCTGCCAGTCAGGGAAGGCTTTCTGGAGGAGGTGATGGTGAGACTGGTTCTGAAGCAGGCTTGTGAGGGCAGGAGACTGCAGAGGTCAGAAGACTAGCGTCTGTTGGGCTTTCTGTCCCCGTGGCTGGCTGGATGAGGAAGACCCTCTGAAAATGTCACCACATATCGAAAGTAAATCAGATGCGAGCCTGCAGAGCTGGCCTTGGAGGGAGGGCCTCAGACCTTGCTGCCACCAGGGCCATCTGCCTGGAGAGCGACACTGCCCCCCACTGCCTGTCTGACAGTGCTCCAGGGGCACCTTCTGTCCTGCAGAGCTCACCCCGGAGCCCCCATCGTGACCCTGTCAGCTATTGGCTGCCACAAAATGCTTCTTGATTCAAGAGACTTGCACACAGTGGTACGGGGCGACTGAATCGCCCCGCGATCCCGCCAAGGCTCGGGCTCCGTGGTGAGGACGGACGGCCTCTTATCAGGACACGTGACCTCTCCGAGGTCCCCCTCCTTCACGCAGGAGCTAACACCCCAGCACAAAGGGTCAGACGTTCACCAAACAGCCTGTGACAGGAGTGCGGCACCCAGAGGCCTCTACCCGAGCTTCCCGTCGTCGCGTGCCCCCCCGGCCCCTCGCCCCCTGGCCCTCCTTCCCACAGCTACAGGGCGGTGGGTACCTGAGGGTGACAGTCCCCACCACCACTGCTCTCATCACTCTCCAGGCCTTCCTTGTCGTAGGATTCGTGTCCCGCCTGGCAGACGCAGGACCCATCTGACTTCTGGAAGACCCTGTTCAGACCCCGACAAGTGCAGTGGGAGGCGCCTGGGGACACAGAAGTCCTGTCAGCTGTCACAGCGGTCAGCATTCCTGCCTGACCACAGGGACCTTGTGGTCCAGACATTCACCTTTGCCAAAGCACTGGCCTGAGCGTCTTTGTGGGGTTGAAAGAGATCTCCTCAATCAGCCATTCTCGACTCTGGCTTCACATTAGACTCATCTGGGAAGCTTCTAAAACACATTAACGTCCAGGCTTCCTTTTAGATCGACTAAGTAAACATCTCCAGGGTGAGGCAGGGCATCCATCTTTTAAGAAGTCCCTTGAGTGTACGAAGGGGTAGCCTGACTCCCAGTTCAATCTGAGCCAATTAGCCTTTACATGTTTTATATTAATCCCATAAATAAAAATGCTTTTGAAAAAATTGTTCTGTTGCTACAGAGTAAATACTTTGAACAAAAGTCAGAACTCTTGGCCTGGCATTGATGACCATAATATTAACTTCAGATCTATATTAAAAGCATTATTTTTTTAATATTTTGTTCCCAGCTTCTCAGCCTAACTAGACATTACTCATCCTCATTTCTGTGTAAATCCAACCTTTCCCATAAGTTTCCCTGATCCTGCCATGCAGAAGTGATTTCTTCCTGTTTTGAACCATCAGGACTTTTTGGGGCTCTTCTCTTGTGGCATTTGACACTCTTGCCAGTTTGTTATATATTTTCTCTTTCTTCCTATTATATCTGCCGTAGTATTGTCCATGGTGCTTTCATGGCACAAAGAATAGTAACTGGAGGTTAGTGCTTGTGAGATAACCTTTAAAAGGAATTAACTAAAAAATTCTCCACCTCATCCCCAAGGGGAAAGAAGCAGTTTATAAATGTGCATACACTCACAAGTCCTTTTTCTACCTTTGGCAGAGTAGCTTTTCTCAGCCACTTGGGGAAGGTACAGTTGAGGGGCTGAGAAGATGAGCATAGCTTCAGGAGGTCTCATAAGGCCACGGGGACAAAAATGGGGCTGCCTAGAATGAGGGTCTCAGGGCAACACCATGGGGTGTCAGTTCAGAGCACTAAGGGGCTACCCACCCCCAGCAAGGACTGACTGCAGGAAACTCTGTCAAAACCCGATTTTCTGAACCCCTCATGGACACGGCTGATTCATTCCTGTTGTCACTGCCTTCCAGAAGGAAAGTAATTCCTCTGGGGACTCAGGTGACAGCATCCAGAGTTTAAAAAGTTCTCTATGATTTTCACTCACAATGTCTAGCATTCAATTAAAAAATAACCAGGCTTGCAAAAAAAAAAAAAAGAAGAAAAGAAAAAAAACCCACAAGAATTGTTAAGAAATCAAGAGGAAAAAAACCAGACAACAGATGCAGGCTCTCAAGAGACCCAAATAATTTGAGTTATAAGACATGGCATGCACTTTAAACTGTGATCACGCTAGATAAATCAAATAAGATGGAGAATTTTAACAGAGAACAGGGAAATATAAAAGACATAGAAATTCTAAAACTACTTCGATAGCAAAAAGTAAAATATCAATAGATGTATTTAATAGCAGATTACGTGGAGCTCAAGAGAAAATTAATAAAGTGGAATAGAGGTCTCAGAAGAGTATCCAAATTGAATATCAGAAAGAGAACATTAAAGATGAAAAATGCAGAAAATAGTGTAAGAGACATGTGTATAATGAGAAAGAGAGAGAGAGAGATGATATGTGTAAATGGAGACCCAAAAGAAAAAGAAGAAAATTATGCATAATAAATATTTTTAAATATAAGCAAACTACAGATTCAAGAAGTACTAAAGAAACTCAAAGAGGATAAATACAAAGAAAAACTACAGGAAGAAACTCTAGTTCTATTCCCAGAAACTAAAGACAAAGAGAAAATCTTAAAAGCACTAGAGAAAAAGCACATTTGCCAAAGGGCAAATATAAGGCTTGCATGTGACTTTTCAAGAAAAATAATTGAAGCCAACTATATCTTTGAAATGCTGAAAGAAAAAAATTGTCAAGCTACAGTTCTCTGCTTAGCTAAACTATGTTTCAAGATAAAGCTTAAAAAAGACAATTTTAGACAAAATGCTAGAAAATGAAAAATAAACCTCATAGCTTTTACAATAATGTCAAAATACATCAAATATGTAGTAATAAAGTTTATGGAACATACACAAGGGCTAGCCAGAAAATGTAACAAAACAAAAATCATTGCTTAGAAAAATAAAGAAGACCTAAGTAAGAGGAAAATTAATCCATGTTAAAAGGATTAAAAGATGCAATATGACAAAGGTTCTGCGTCTCTATGCAATCCCATAGAAATTCCAGTAAGGGTCTTTGTGGATAGGGTCTGATTACATGTAAACCTGAGGGCGTAGACATCTGAGACAATGCAGAGGAGAGGAACAGAGTGGACGGCACAGATGACCATACTAAGGTTTTACTCTGAAGCTGCAGTGGTTAGGGCGGGATGACGTTTCTTCTAGGACAGGAAGAAAGGCCAAGGAGTAGGAGAGATTCTGAAACAGACCCCCTGCCGATGGGATGCTTGATTCGTGACAAACACAGTGACTTTTCAATAAAGGTCACTGTTGAGCCGTAACTCGGAAGCCCTTAAATAACATCTGGAGTGGGACTTCTTGCAGAAGTCGAGAAGCCTAATCGGAACGCAAGCTCATCCCAACATTCAGCCCACAGGTCGTCAAGGCCCCCGTCGTCGGCTGACCACCTTCGGCTGACCACCTTTGGAGAGGAGGCCTTCGAAGAGGTGATACATAAGTTAAAATAAGGTTAGGGAGGGCTCTGATCCATTTGGCCAGTGTCCTTACAAGAAGGGGGAATGTGGACAGAGGAAAGGCCATGTGGGGAGGACACAGGCGGAAGGTGGCCATCCGTTAGCTGGGGACAGCGGCCTCAGGAGAAACCCAGCCTGCTGACACCGCGACGTTGAACTCTCAGCCTCCAGAAAAGAGAGAAAATGGGTTCTTTTGTCCAAGCCGCCCAGCATGTGGCATTTTGTTATGGTGGCCTTAGCAGGCTAATTGATACATTCCCAGGGCTCTAAGTCACAGAGTGACTGCAATAATTTTAGCCTAAAAAAAATGTCATTAGTGCCGCCTAAAGGTCATGTCACCACAGAAATTACGGTCACGTGCCCACAGAAGGTGCAACTCTAATTCCCTGGTGACCATTCAACATAAACCAGTTAAAAATGTACTCCCCAGCGACTAAGGCAGCGGGCTGTCCTAGTTTGTTCCGTGTTAATGTGGACAACAAACCCCTGGGTCCCGCCTCACTCAGTGCCTGACCTCCAGGTAAGGGGGTCGCGGGACTCGGGGGGTTGGCCGCCTCAGAGACTTTGGGAGTCAGTCAGCTACTCTGATTTCACACACACACCCCTCACTGGGACAGTGGGCCCACGGGGACATCCGTTCCCTCACATCCCAACAGCTACATTTGAGGATGAGGCCGTTCTCCGCAACCCCACACCACTGGCCCTCACGCTGCAGGGCCCAGGAGCCTGGGTGCCCTGGGGCTCAGTACCCGGGGACAAGGGTGGTGGGCCAGTGGGTGAGACCCACCTTGGGGAGAGAAAGCGAAGCTCCCGCAGGGCAGGCAGCCCGTCTGGCCTGGCAAGGCACCGAAGGTGTCCGCAGGGCAGGGCTGGCACTCTGCAGCCGCCCCCGCCTGGAGGCTGCTCCTGAAGGTTCCCACAGGGCAGGGCTTGGGGCTGCGGGTCCCAGCAGGACAGAAGTGCCCCGCAGGACAGGGCTGGCTCTGGTACCGCTCTGTTCCTGTAGGAAGATGAGGGGGATTCTGAGGCGTGGAAGCTGCAGGGCAGGGACAGAAATGGCAGGGTCCAGGGTAAGAACGAACTTGCTGGGGTCGGGGCGGGGAATGGGAGGGGAGACAGTGAAGCAAGTACAGGGGACAGTCTAGATTGTTGGGAGGATGCCCTGTGTCCTGTAGTATGTACCCCTCCCCACCACCAGTCCCCTGGCCTGGGAGTCCGTCAGAGCCTGCCTCCGTCTCAGCAGACACAGGCAGTGAGGCCAGCACCACTGACCGCTAGGCAGCCTGTGTCCCTCGTTCAAAGACTCCTGTGCTACTGACCCCAAGCACTAACAAGCACGGTGCTGTGCATGGCTTGTAATTCACAGGTCTTTCAATCTTCAGATCCAGACAGGCGTGGCGCCTACCTGCCTGCACCCTCCTTCACCTGTGTCCCCCCAACATTCTGCCAGGTGGCCGGCCCAGCCCAGAACCACCCCAGGCCCAAGCCGGCATGCTCCCAAGGGTTCTGCCCCAAACCCCGCCCTCCTAACCAGGCCCCGCCTGATCCTGCCCAGAGGCCCCCAAACCTACCCGGCTGGCAGCTGAATCCAGGGGGACAGGGCTGGCAGGGCCCGGCGTCCAGGCCCGGGCTGCGATAGGTGCCCGCGTCACACGGGCGGCAGCTGGTGTCCCGGGAGACACGCAGGCCTCTCCACTTCAGAGCCTCGAAGCCCCCGGGGCAGGCCTGTGGGCGGCTGCTGCCCGGGGGGCAGTAGTGCGGGAAGCGGCAGCTGCACAGAGACGGCCCCGGGCCTGGTCACGCGGGCGAGGTCACGTGGGCCGTGGCTCCTCATCCCGCCAGAAGGAGCCTCCACATTCCCAGGCTCGGGCCTCAGCTTGGGGGCTTGGGACAAGTCTCTGGTGTCATCCCAGGTGGGAGCCCTGGGGTTGCCTGGCCTCCTGAGTGGGTCAGGGCGCCTTTCTGGAGTTGGCCGAGTTGGGCCAGGTGTCCAGGCCTGTGGTCCCTGTCCACCTCACCTGGGCAAAGGGACGGGCAGACGAGACCCAACGGGGTGGGGGACACAGTCGGGAGTGCCAGACACAGGCTTGGGTGGCCAGACACACTACAGGACGGCCAGTCATCGGGAACTTAAGATAAACAATGAGCACGGAGTCCCCAGTGCTGCAGGGCTGCACGTCTGGCACAAATGTATTCGTCGTTCACATGACACCCAGCCGTGACTGGCCCTGCTGTAGCTTCACCTGCTAAGTCCGGGAGGCCCACCAGCCAGCCCTGGAGACCGCCTCACAGTGCCGTGTGCCCCTGCCCCTTCCTGCCACACCGGCGGGGCTGGGCAGCCCCAGGAAAGTGCCACTGCACCGGTCCTTCGGGACCCTGAGTGGTTGACTCCTGTCTGGGGGGCCCGGAGGCGGAGACGGGGTTGTGCTCAGATTCACGCAGGTGGGGGCGGGGAGTACTCACAGCTGCCCTGGGCCCGTGTAGGTGGGGGAGCCGGCAGGGCAGGCGTAGCCCCCGGGGCAGAGTGGGGGTACCCCAGTCTGGGGCCCGCAGTAGGAGCCAGCCCTGCACGGGACCTCAGCCACAGCACCTGAGGGAGAGGGGGCAGAGCAAGGCACCTTGGCCTCGGGGAGAGCCGGGTGGCGCAGGCCGGACCTGGGCGAGCCCCGCGGGGCTGGGCAGACGGCCTGGTGGCCATCCCTGAGTGGAGTGCTCCGTGCAAAGCCCCAGGGGGAGGGCACGGGGGCGGGGCAAGGGCAGGGGTGGAGGAGGGGAGGACTGGCAGGCTCACCTGCAGGGCACTCAAACCCAGCTCTGCAAGGGATCGCAGACACGCTGGCACGGCCCCACGGCTCGGGTCCCGGGCAGTAGTGGCCAGCGGGACAGAGCTCACAGCCTTCTCGCGACGACGCCCCCGGCTCTGTTCGGAAGGTGCCCGGTGGGCAGAGAAAGGCACCCCGACTACCTGGACACCAGTGGCCTGGAGGACACAGGCGGCCTTCGAGGGAGGAGAGACCTGCGGCAAAAGCAGCAGGCAGGGAAGGGGCCGCCTGGCCTGTCCGCCCAGAGCCCTCGGCGTTCGGCCTGGAGTCGGCGTCGCACCTGGGGACGCGCAGAGGTGCCCGGCGGGGCAGGGACGGCACTCCGCCCGACTCCGGCCTCCTTCCGTGGCCAGGTAGGTGTGCTCCGGGCAGGCCTGCGGGCCCGCCCTGCCCCCGGGGCAGTAGTGGCCTGCTGGGCAGGGGCGGGTGGCCGGGTCCCCTGCAGAGCAAAGGCAGTGCTCTCTCTCCATCCCCCACCCCAGGGGGACTCCCACGCCGTCCCCCCACCCCCGCTTCCCCATCAGCGCTGGCCCAGGTGCCTCACCGGCTCGGCACCAGTGCCCGGCGGGGCAAGGCCCGCAGTCCTCTTGCTGCTTGGCCCCAGGGGCGGCTGCCACAGTGTGAGGCGGGCACAGGGTGGGCTCCCCACTGCCCTCTGGGCAGTAAAACCCTGAGGGTCACAGGGGCACAGGTTACACTGGGCCTCGTGGAAGGTGGGGGCTGCCCCGCCGGGGAGGGGAGCTCATGTTCAGAGGGCCTGGGGGATTCTGCTGGTCCGGGAGTTCAGAGTCTGGACACCAGTCCTAGCTCCACCTGCTTTCGCGTTTGTAAGTCAGTCACCCCCTGACTTGCTTCAGGCGCGTCCTTACATCACATACCAGACACATGTGATGTGCGGAGTCACACGCACACGCACGTACACATTAAATGCACGGCGCTGGGGGTTGACGACGTTTGGTCTGTTTTGCCTGGGTGGGTCCTGTCGGTGACAGGAGCCTTGCCCTCTGCCTCTTTCACACTCCAAGGTCAACACACAGCTGTTACCTGGTGGGCAGGGCTTGGCGCAGAGCTGTCCCTGGGGACACAGGGTCTGGGACTCGCTGGGACCCGGTGTCGTCAGTCCGGAGGTCCCAGGTGGGCAGAAGTAACCGGCGGGACATTTTCCCCACAGCTGTCCGCCTCTAACAGCCAGAGAGCGGGGGCGAGAGTGAGGAGACCAGGATGGAGGGCCGATCGGAGCCGGGGTCCCAGCACAGGACGGGCTCAGGCCCTGGCCCCAGACAGTCCCTGTGACCCACAGTGAAGAACACCCCAACCTCCGCCCCAGGGAGGGAACATGGGAACCCACCCACGCACACGAGAGGCCGAGGTGGGACACTGCACCCAGCGGTGAGACAGGGCGTGACGCCCAAAGCCCCCACCTGCGTGCCCTTCCGTAAAAGGCGGATTCCTGGGCTTCTCCCCAATGGGGACGGAGCGGGAGTGAGCTGCCAAAAGCAGGACACGCCCCTCAGGGGACAGCTGGGGGCCCTGCTGGCCTCCCTGTGGCAGTGAACAGGGAGGGGGCCAGGCCACCACCTGCATCCTATCTGGGGCCTGCTGGGCTCTGAGGGCCCCTAGTCCGATCTCTAGCCCTGCAGCAGGAGACCTAAGGGTGAACTTCCCGAGATAGGGAGACGACCCCCCAGGATGGCCTGAAGAACCTCTAAGGAGAAGTCTGCTTTGAAGCAGGTACACCTCTGCGAGAAACGGGCCACCTGTCCTGACAGCCTCGTTCCCAGGCTTGGGACCTGTAGGCACAAGCCTTCAGTGGGTGCCGGGAGCTGTCCCTGGGCCAGAGACCCCAGGGGCTGTCCTTTTCTCGGGGGGGGCTGCCCCCAGGTCTTGGGAAAGGCCAGAGGCTGGTGAGTCCCTGAGTCCCCAGTACAGCTTCTCCTGGTGACTTCTGCTCCAGGAGGGTGTCCCCACTGCACAGGTGAGGAAGCCAGGTGCGAAGCACCTTCCCCCCACCCCCAGCGAGAGGAATTTGGGTGCCCTGAGGCCTGTTCGCCAGTCTTGCTCATTAAAAGTGCCATGTACTGTCTCTCCAGCCTGATGGATGACAAAAGCTATTCATGTTGCAGAAATAGCTGTTTCTGGAAGGAAAACTGTCCAGCTTTTCCTGTGGGCACCACAGAACTGGCATCACCTGGGGCACAAAGAGTCTTGCCTGTGAGAACCTCACTTGGTTCAGGCTGAGGCCGAGCAGAAGCTGTCATGTCCCACCCACCTTCCCTCTGTCTGAAGGTCACAGTCAAGGTCTGCGCTAAGCGGCTCTCTCCACTCCCCGCCCTGCTCAGGCCTGTGTGGGGCTGTGGTCTCACTGCCGGCCGCTCTCCCGCAGGGTAGGGCCTCAGTACAGGCCCCCTGAGAGCGTGTGCTCTGGTGGCAGCGGCCGGGGGCCAGTGACTCTGCGCCACTACTGACCTGCAGTAGTGACCAGGGGGACAGACGGAGCAGTCATCCTCTTCCCGGAGGCCCGTCGTGTTCTGGGGGGTAAAGCTTCCCGGAGGACATGG